>JANIJG010023176.1:97696-113283 GCA_024611175.1 Megaceryle torquata
CCTCTCTCTCCCCTCTTCGTGCCTCTCTCTCCCCTCTTCGTGCCTCTCTCTCTCTGCTCTTCTTTATCTCTCTCCTCTTTTCCCTCTCTCTCCTGATGTAGTGGAAAGTGACCCTGCCCGTGACAAGGGAGTTTGAACAAGATCCAAGGTCCCTTTCAACCCAAACCATTCTATAATTCTGTGATTTATGGAATGGGAGAGTGTATGATAGACACAAATATTTCTTAAATCTAGTCTTAACTGCCTAGCAACTGTATAGAAAAGATCACTTGTGTGAAAGATGGCTGACACAATGTGATGAGACTACAGGTGACAGCATTATATGAGGAAGGTTAGGGAATGTTCAGATTTGGGGTAATCTTGACTTGATGAATTTGATGATAGGACGTGTGAAAAGTTTGTGGCTAACATCTTGGAACTGTTAGTAGACATATCTGAGAGCCTATGTGAGACTGTAGATTAGTGTTACAATGTATTTTTCACTAGGGGGAAAGTAAATGAGGTAGGAAATTTTAGATGATCAGTTCTCAAAAAAACCACTGAAACAAAGTAGTGAGATGTTTAAGCACCCAGAAGAACAAAAGGAAGAACAACTTGCTTGGAGCAGCTATTTAGAAAATGGTCTGGGTTTGTTGTGGATCACAACCCGCACTTGGTAAAATAATGTTATGTGGTTGTGGAAAAGGTTAGTGCCATAATGAATATCTAAACTAAACTATTGTGTCACCGAGACAAATCACATAACCTTTCTACTTTGCTTGGAAATTCTTTGGCTTCAATTTGGGCTATTTCTAATTTTGGGCACCATGCTCCAGGAAAGATATGAACTCAACTCCAGGGGAGAGTACTTAAAATGATTGGAGATAAAGAAAGCATGACCTCTGAAGAAAGACTGACGGAATTTGAGCCGAGTCAAAAAAAAGCTGGAGGAGTAACATGAGTCTTTAAAAGGCTTTCACAAAGAGGAAATAATCAGTATTGCGTAAATTAGTAGAGAATAGGATTACTTGCACTGGCACTGAAACCAGTGCTGTCAAACAGGGTTATCTGTGTTATCTGCCAGGAATGTCACCACCATAAGTGATCCTGACCCAAGGCAGGGGTAAGGACCTTAGGTAACTTACAGATTCCCTCCAGCCTTCGTTTGATTCAGCAGTGACCATACTCTGACCCCCAGCATGACAGCATAACTTTTGGCAATTGTGACCACTGAATCTGATTCCAGGTGACAGTTTGTAGCTTGCTTTTTCTCTTTTCAATTCATAAATGGATCTTAAGTTTTGTTAGAAACATCTATGGGGCAGGGAAGGGCAGTTGAGAGAAGAATGATGAAAACCTTGTGCTTGAAATAAACCTGCTGTAACTTACTTTGGTTTCTTGCAGTAATTATGCACATAGATGTTTTGATGACCAAAGTCTAAAATTCTTTATATTAGGATTTCACTCTCCAGATCAAAGCTAATTTGGGAAGAATATGCTCATACGTACACATGCAATTCATCAAATTCATGACAGCACTTCATTTTGTCTTTCTTTTTTAGTCTGACCCTTTTGAAATTGAGAAGTTTGCTATCCCAGTTGTGTTAAGAAGTACAGAGATGCATGTTTTCATTTTAATTAGAACTTGATGGAGGAGGTAGGATCCCCACTCTGCAGTGGAGCTAAAAATTGGAAAGAGGGATGTGAGCCATTAAAAAAGAGCAAACAAACAAACAAAACACACAAAAAGAACCACCAAAAAAACCCCAACCCCTCCCAAAACAAAAAAGAAAAAACACAAAAAAACCCAAACAAAACAAAGCAAACAGACAATTTAAAAACTAATTAAAAAACCCCTACAAGTTGTTAAAATATGGCTACAATATGTTTTGATTTTTAGGCTTTAATTTAGAAACGCCCTACTATTATTAGGGCAGGAGGCATCATTATTGTCTGAGTTGTGGTATTCATCATTTTGAATGATGTTGGGTTTTCTATTATTTTGTAGAGAGTATCAGATACGAGATTTTGTAATGGCATAAATATGTAGTTTGTGTGTCTTCTTGATCCTTGTTATCAAGAAAAGTGCCAGAAGACACTAAGGCATAAGGTTGTCATCTGTTGCTTTAGTTCTCAGCTCAGCAGAGTGAGCAAATGTTCTGCAGTTTTTATGACTCGCTAGTTGAAATGGTCAGTACTGTATTCATTACCACATTTGCTTTACTAACAGAGGGTAGAAAGAAAATTGCTCTCTGCTTTGAAATCCAGCATATCCGCTACCAGTTAGGTACCACAATGTTTGATTTCTTACCAATTCAGTGGATGACAGAGTTGTTTTTCTCATGTGGGTATCCCAATACATAGGTTAATTGAACTTGCCTGAGGCACTCCTGTATACCCACAGTACCACCACCTATATTTTGTCTTTTACAATGTAAAGTGGAACAGTAACAGTCTTTAAAATTTTCAGCAGGAAAGTTAGGAGGCCTGTTATCAGTGCTACTTATGAGGCCTACCCATCATGAGAGAGCTGGATGGATAATGTCACAGACCTGCTGGCAATGAGACCAGGGAAGTCAGAGCAAGTTTGTACAGCTACATGCTCGTCACTCTGTCCTGTGCCTGTTGGGCAGAGGGCATTTAGGGGAAATAACATGAGTTGGGTCCCTGTCTGCTCTGTCCTTGGCACCTCTGCTTACATCAGGGCTCCCAGTTAGTGCCAGTGCGAGTGCAGCGATGGCTTTTGCTGATCTGGAGGCTTTTCTGTTCTGAGCTGCACAGGGTTGGCAAGGAGCATTGCCTTTGAATGGGCTGACGTGTTTAGAGAGCGAAGTGCCATGCAGGAGTACAGCTCCGGTCTGGGAAGCAGCGTAGCTGTGCACCAAGCAGCCACTAATTAGCCTGGACACAGTGCTACACTGACATGCTGATGAAGCTTCCCGTACCTGAGCTGGCTCCCGTAGCCTTGCACAGTGTTGTAATTATCCTTGTTTTGCACAAGCCACCAAACAGTTATCAGACAGGTAATGGTTTTGGCTGCTACTGACCTGCAGTAGATTTGACCCGATACGTGAGAGCTGGCAAGATCCATATCCCATTTCCAGTGGTTTTGCATTCTTTGATGTATGGTGTAATAGTTGCTATGAATTGCTCTGATTACCAATAGTGTCTGAGCCTTTTACTAGAAGTGGCAAACCTTTTGAGACGTGTAAATATAATGTTCATGATTGGCTCAGTCTTTCAGGGTAACTGTTTCTTCTGCATTTGTAATAACTGGCAGATCTCCTTATTAAATTCAATAAGAGAAAAAACACATTTCCATTGAAACAAATACCTCAGGAATGAATTCTTTTGTAGTGGGAAGTGTTCCAATGTGTCTGTGCTTTTATTTTGCTCACTGTACGAGTAATTCCATATATTTTACTGTATTTGCAGTGCCATATAACAGAGCCACATATAGGTATGAATGCATTTCTGTTCCTAACCCTCTGCTAGTCCATATGTGCTTGTCCATGAATGTGCACATGCAGACAGAGCCCTCTGATCATCAAGCTGTGTGCCATAACATCAGTACAAATCCCTGTGGACTGTTTTATTTTCTTCTTTATTTTCTGTGATGTAATACAATTTAGTCAACCAACAAATCTTTGATACTCGTTTGTTGGCACCACAGGCCAGTATTAAAATGTCAACCAGTCAGCTTAAAAAAGCTACTCATTTTCTAGCTGTTTTTTTTTTTTTTCTCTTATAGGTTAGACTCCTAGAAAAATTGGTTTCTTTTGGCCTTGTTTCATTTAGTAGAGCTGCTGGACTTGGGGACATGTCAGTACTGGAAATTAAGGAGGCTGAGTCCTTACTGCTGCCTGTCAGATACATCTGTCTGTCACTGTGTATCAGCTGTCTACAACAGCTCCTTCAGTTGTGGGACAACCCTTACCTGGCCACTTACAAACTATATGCCATTCCAAATAATAGATTGAATAATTTAATAACTGTAGAGTAACTACAGTTATTATCAGAGCATTATTAGGTTAATTCAGTTTCAGTAATTTCTTCAGTGTTAAGTATATCAAGATGATCTCTGATACTCTCGTAAAGGGAAAGCAGCAGTGACCCACATGATGTGCTAACCAGATCTGAGCCTTCTCCAGAGGAGGGACTGGCTTCCTGCTTCTCACCTGCCTCCACCATCCTGGACCTCCCACCCCAAACTAAAGAAGTTGATGAAGTCCCATCTCTGCTAGTAGTCTCACCACTATCAGTTTCCTTTCTGGTAGTCCTCAGCACCTGTCTTAAACTGCTTGGTGAGTTAGCATAACAAAGTGGATTCTGACTTCATCTGTATGTATAAAAGTAGACATGCGTCTACCTAGCAGGCTCTACTTAATCATTTCTAGCAAGCCAATAGTAGGGAGCTAGCCTGTTCTGGAATGGCATCTGCTAAGGGAACAGCAATAACTGGTTGGTGTTTAAGATGAATGTGGCACAGGTTGTGTTGTAGTCAGGGACAAAGTCTTGAAAAGGGTTTTATAGACAAGGCGTTGCAAGCACATGTCCACAGTCCTTTAATTCCAGCTGTTGTTCTGGATACCTTGTTGTGATTGTAAGGATGGATTTGTTTGGCAAAATGAACTGCATTTGAGCTGTCTACCAAAGATGTATTTCATAGTCAATGGAGAGAAACGGCATTTCTATCAAGCAAGTCTTATGATCTGCCCCGTGACATGCTTCATCTCACTGTTAGAGGTGACATGGAAATGTGCCTGATGGTCTCCATTTGATTTATGAAAGCAACATCTCTGGCAGTATCTTGCATCTGGATGTCCATACCATACCTGTCTATAGATAGGAAAGATTAACACCTCCGTTAGTTACGATCATTAATCATATCTAAATAACATACCATCTCTTAATAACTGTAAGTTCCTCTGTTTCCACCTGGTCACATCATAATCAGGCTTCAGTTATTTGCTCCCTGACCTCTCAGTTGCACTGCAGTGTTGCAGTTAGTCTTGGAAACAAAATGTCTTACGTTTTGGGAAGTTGAAGTGGTTCAAATTATTACAGTCCATCTTGTCAGCAGCATGCAGTGTCATAAAAGTGTTAGACCTTTTTCACCCTCTGGCTTTCAGTGGAGCACTGAACTAGAATATGTCTCTTAGTATCCAAGATTGATAATTGGTTTGGGTTTGGAGTATCAGAAATGCCTCAAAATCTGAGCTGGGGGTCACTGCTGGCCTGCTGAATCTTTCTGCAAGAAAGACATTGTAGATCAGTGCTGAGAGAAAATTCCTGTTGGCATTTAGACTGAAAGTAGAATAAATTTCTGGATGACTGTATCAGTGATGATCTCTGTGCTTGAAGTAGGGAGTATACTGCATCACCCGTGTTTTTTCCAGGACGTTGGTCCCTATTGCTACATCATGTGTAAGCAAACACTGTTTTATGCAGAAGACTGGGGGGGAAGAATGAAACAACAAAATTGGTAAGTGGAATTTGAGTTTAGAGATAAAGTGTAAAGAAAATAAACATCCATACAACATAGTCCGAGGATGTGGCAGCCTCAGGAGGTAGCCATTGCTTACTTTAAGTAGGTCTGACACAAAAGGTTTAGGGTAAACATAAGGACAAACTTTTTCACGGTGAGGGTGACAGAGCACTGGTACAGGCTGCCCAGGAGGGTTGTGGAGTCTCCTCTGGAGATGTTCAAAACCCACCTGGACACGTTCCAGTGTGACTTGATCTAGTTGATCCTGCTCTGGCAGGAGGGTTGGACTAGGTGATCTTTCTAGGTCCCTTCCAACCCATTCTATGATTCTGATGATCATTTTATTCTTTTAAGATTGCCAGGTGTTTTGCTATGTAAGATGAAGAATGTTGACATGTTTGCAGGTGGCCACCTTCCTCTGCCTTCAGCAGAAGGAATCCATCTGATCATCAGACTGTGCCTGACTAAGTGAGTTGCCCTTCCCCATGTGGATTCTCCCATTTTGAGGAGGTGCTTTATGTGGCAGTCATGCAGCTCAGTGGTATCCACCATGTGCTTCTCTGTACTAGCCAGTCCAGAATACCAAACACTGATCAGGTGCCAGAGGTATTCAGGAGGTGGTTTTTGAGGCTGGGACATAGTATGATGCTTGCTCGTTGTTCAGTGATACTAGTTTACAAAGTTACTACCCCTCAGCTGTTCCTCATTTCTCCCTCAGCTGACATGCAGAGTCAGAGGGCTGCCACTTCATTTTAGCATGAAGAAAATGAGGTTAATTTAAGCCACTTTTTTACCTGGGTTTAACATTACATGAAAAGAAGCTGCATTTGTCTGTCTTTTGCCTTGAGGCATGAGCAAAGTGGCTTCTATGTGTCTGCAAAATATCATTTTAACTTCTTACAGTCTTCTATTTGATGTCTGGCCAATGATTTTATTGGCTGTTAAATGGTCTGTATCTCACTGAGGCTTGGAAAGTAGTCCATACCAAGAAAGCCACAGATAATCACTTAGCTTGGACTTCACAAGGGAGAGATCTGGACAGGTAGGATTTGAAGCGTGTATTGCTCAGAGTTGATCTCAAGTAATGTGGGAGTGAAAAACTGGATGAAATGGAGCTGGAATAGATGTTGCCAGTGGAAAATGCCTACAATAATAACCTGATGTATACAAAGAAAACTTCACTTCCATTTTATCAATGTGGAAATGGTGGGCCATTTTCATCCTACGTGTCTCACTCCATGTAACAATGTATGGAAGAAGACCACAGCAATAGGCTGTAGCTCAAGCATTTGCCACAGAAAAAAACCCAAACCAACAGCACGTCTCTTCTTATATGGTGAGCTTTTTTCATGAGATATTTTCTGTATAATTATCAGAAGGGGAAAAAGGAAAGACCTTCTCTTTAACCCTGTTATATTTTTTTTCCTTATTTTTTTCATTTACTGCCTTTCTAAGGGAGCACTTAGTTAAATATTCTTGGCAGAACCTCAAAAGATTTTTTGGCATGCTGGAGGGAAGGACTTAAGCAATTAAGATAGTGTTATTCTATACCTGTTGTAGGAGAGACATTCTTTGGGGGGATGCAGAAGCCTTGGATGCACCTTCTTTACATAGTACAGACAGATATTTGCTTGGGTGCTACTAAGGCAATATGGCTGTATTCTCAGAAGAAACACCTGTGATTATAAATGCATTGCAGTTTGCTCTGCAAACCAGGCGTGCTCTGGAAGCTAAGAAGGTACACAAAGCTATGATGCCAGCAGATTGAACACTTGCCTTCCTTCTTTAGGATAATTGCGTTTGCTTTTCAAATTAAAGTATTTCCTCCTGATTCATGGTATGAGAAGTCGAAAACTGTGATAGAGTGCAGAGTGGAGGGCTGCATGCCAGAGACCAGGTGTTTCCTTTGATGAATATTTCCTGTGGTTTTCTTATTTTGTTGCACGTTTGGACTAGGAGGAAGAGAGATTTATTTTGGGTTGCTGGTTATCTTTTGCTTTGTAGCACTAATAAACTCTTTCATTTAAAAGGATAGATTTTCATAGGACTATGGCCTTAGTCCAATGTCCATTAAACAGCTGTCAGCCATATGGCTACCTGTTCTTCCACACAGTCTTTTCTGTGGTGTAGTTGACATTAAGTCAGGGGTTTTTGTCTTTCCAAGAAACCTAATTATTTGATAGTTGTCACCAGTATGGTATCAGTTAGTTCTGGTGCACTCAGTCAAATCACTCTGGTGTTAGCAGTAGTCTGAACATTGTGAATTATGACACATTAATGAGGACAAAAGTAGCAACTTACCCTTTTCAGCAGTCCATTAGCACCCTTGAGTGATTAGCTCAAAAGGCAACCATAGTTCCAGGGAATTGAGTCAGCAGTGAGCCAGGCCAGACCCTGAGTCATCTTTGCACCCTTCCGTCCATTTGGGCTCACCAGGAGCCCGTTGCCCTGTGAGAGTGTAGCTGGCCAGCTGATGGATGTGATTCTTCCCTTCTCTCCAGGGATCCTAAGGCATCCTGTGATGTGCTGCGTCTGCTTTACTCCTGTGCCAAGCAGGCAAGTCAAGCAGATGGGCCACCAAGGCTGAGAGGAGAGGCCAAGGAGCTGGCTGTGATCTCTTTGCTCTTTTCAGACCACCTAAAATGGGGTTATAGGGAAGGTGGAGCCAAGTTTTTCTCAAAAAAATGCACATTGTAAGGTCCAGAGGCTATCAGTAGAGCTAGAAAAAGTCAGATTGAATAGAAGAGCTTTTCACAGCAAGGGTAGTTAAACACCAGAATGGTTCCCAAAGAAGCTGTTGCACATCTACCCTGGGGATGGAAGGCTCACCTGAACCAACACCCTGCCTTAATTTAACATTGATGTCAGCCCTACTTTGAGGAGGCACTTGAACTAGATGACCTTGAGAGGTCTTTTTCAACCTAAATTATTAATGACTCAAAAAATGGTATATTTAAGTCAGTTCTCAGAGTTCAGTAACCTCATAAATAATCCAAACTGAGATTTACCTGTAATGTTTTAATTGTAGTGGTTACTTAAAGAACACTGAGTGTTTTGAGCTTGATGTCTTCCTCACTAGATTTTTCCTTACATTCATAGAAAAGAAAAACTAAATTTGCAAGAAGTGAGACTGTACCAGTGTGAATGGTACAGGTTTGGGCTTTGGCTTCAGGCTGTGACCAAATGCTGTGACGTTTGTTCGTTTGGGAGTGTATGTCCTCAGTGTTGATGTGTGGCAGCAATGTACCAGCTTCTCTTCTAGCCTTTGTTATCATTTGTAGTAACTCCAAAGTTACTTCTGGCCCTGTGGGCTTTTGTGGCTGCATGTGTTTTTTTGCAGTGGTGGTGACGTAGTCTTTGAAAGGACAACATAGGAATAGCTCTGTGTCCCTCCAGGATGTTTGTTCTTGCAATAACACAGATGATAAAATGTATTGAGTTTCTCAGGCTCCGTGAAACTAGGAAAAATAACTATTTTTTTCTGTTCCTTATGTCTCAGGTGCCATTATGTTCTCCCAGACTTTGTTCTCATGGATTTCTGATGTTGTTCCTTCTAACAAAAATGATAAGCTACGTTTAATAATACTAAAAGAAGCGTACGACTTTTGGGGTTCCTCTTTGTTACTTGTTTCCCTAGGAAGCAGTATTTAAAAGCACTGCTTGAGTAATCTAGAAACTTGCAGACCTTCTTGCTTGCTTGCAAGAAAGACAGCATTGTCAGGGGTTTGTCCTCTTTCAGGAGGTTGGTAGTCTTGCCGCTCCCAAGTTTCCCCTTCACTTTTCTATCAGGGACTTCATTCTTTTACCCCTGACATTTTTTGAAGTGAATATTGAGTTTTTGTTTTTCCTGTCATTAGGCTCGCCTACCTCAAGGAAAAGTTCAGACCCTTCCAGGGAGAGGATCAAAGAGGTCAATTATAAATGAAAGGTAGGGGAAGGAGGGATATTTTCCTGTCTTGCTTCATCATTTTCACTGATGGAGTCTGCAGAAGCAGAACAGTCTGGTGCTTGTAAGATGTGGGGATGGCTCTGTGTTTTCTGAGCTCATTATGGAAAAGAGCCAGTGAGAGAGCTGGAGAAGTGAACAGCCTGCCCACACGTTTAGAAGAGGCTGGGAAGCTACTTCAGGTTCCTATTTCCCAATCCCTGCCCACAAAAACAAGGGAAGGGAAGAGGTTTCTTCTATTCTTTTGTGGAGAGGGGAAAAAGAAAGAAAGGCATGAAAAATGGAAAATGAAGGAGGGATGGGAAGAATCTGGCTTTTTTTTTTTTTTCCCCCCCTGCTCCTTGGGGCACTGGTGATAGAGCGTTTGAGGAAGAAAATGCCATGTTTGGATTTTCAAATACTTGAATTTCGACTCTGCTGTTGGCCTCAGAAACTTAGAAGGAAGTCCAAAAGAAACAGTCTTCCTCTCCAAAGAGGTTTAACTTGCATCATGTAGGCTCCTTTGCTTGTAGAGTCATATTTAGTGATGTAATAAAAAATAATGTGGAAGTGGTATCTTTCAAATCTCACTGACAACCACCTTCAGGCCTGTACAAAAGAAATGAAAGACATTTTGTAGCCTGTATTTGTCACTGTGTAGAGGAAAGTAAAAAACATTCAGCATTATCTTGATTTGCTTTGTAAACTCCAGCTAAATTCTCTTTTGCGCCCCCAAACCAGAGAGGGAAGAAAAATGTTGACTTTGGAAACTGTGACCTCTCCTCACAGGAGAGGTACTGATGTGCGGTTGGCTGCATTGGTTTTGTTGTTGTTTTGTTTTGGTGGTGTTTGGGTTTTCTTCTTTTTTTTTCTTTTTTTCTTTTTTTTTAGTGTTTTGTTTTTGTTTTGTTGTTGTTGGGTTTGGTTTGGTTTTTTGGCTTTGTTTTTTATTTTTTAGTGTTTTGTTTTTTTCCCCCACCAGCACAAGGCAGTTAGTTCATTGGGAAAACCTTAAAAAAGTTTTTAGAAGATTACTGCAGCTCTGCAGTACTCACCTACCTACTGCAGCCTCTCCTATGGGTCTGATGCAGGAAAATATAATGCTGGGTGTCTTCAGCATAGGGAGATTTTCCTACCTTTAAGAATTTCTGTGTTTCTACAGCAAATTCATAGTTACCAGGAGTCAAGACCTTTTGTATCTTTTACACAGTCTTGTCATGGCCCCACGTTAAGAAATAATTTTGAGTGGCCTCTGCTGAGCAAGTGAGCAGTTTTTTTGATGTTGTATAATTTACTGCATCTTATGTTAAAATGTGCAAGCTGACTGTAGTGACCCAGATGTCACTTCTGTGCCATCACACTGCCCATAGCAGTAGTCAAAAAGTACTGCCTTTTTTTTTTTCCCCCCTCTTTTCTTTTCTATTTTTACTACTTCAAGCTGTTGAAAACAGAGTGGGAAGAAAGCTGGAGCTTTAAATAGCATTGTAGCAAAAGGTAAGATATTCAGTCATCTGTCCCGTTCTCTGCTTCTTGCTAGAATATGGCCCAGGCAGGGACAGGGGAGGGATGGGAAAGAACGATTTCTGCCTTCGCTCCATCTGCAAGAGGGGAGTTGGAGGACAGAGCAGTTGGCTTGACCAGCTCCTTGGCTCTAGAGTGGACCTGCCTCCTTCTCCTCGTGGTTATTTTTCTCTGTGCCCTGTTAAGAGCCACATCTCAGATGAGGTGAGTGGCCATCTTCCTCATGGCTGTTGCCTCACTGGGGGACCATCAAAGAGCCACCAAAGGACCTTCTGACACCAGAAAAGGCACTGTCCATTCCCCAGGATCCTGGTGTGGAGCTCTACACAACTGGTATTTGAACATGTGTCCCCCTTAGGCATAAAAAAGTAGAAATCAGTCATGTTTTGGACTGTATGTCTTCTTTAGGCAGATGTTTCTGATTACAGGGTGATCATATGTGTGGTTGTTACTGCAGTAACCATGTTTGGTATGTCTCCTTCTCCTGGTTCAAAAAGCAATTATTACTCTCATTGTCACACTTGTTTTTCTCATAGACATTTTCTGATTTTTAAATCTGACCTCTTTATTTACTGATACTCCTTGAAGTTTTGTATACCCCTGAGTTTTTGAGACCTGACAGCTTCAGGAGACCTGAACACAATGGCTATAGCACCCTCTGCATCAGAGGAACTGTGACTGGGCAGTAGAATTGTAGTGTGGTGGCCATGATGTGCAGGGGGGAGCTGTGTGCTGACCAGCTCAGGAGGGATGCTGTTGCATGACCAGAAGAAGGGGGAGGATGGAGTCAGCACTGCTGGGCTAGCTGAGTGTCTTATGCTGAGAAAGAGACTGATTCTCCCTGGAGCACTGATGCTTCTATATTTGCAGTTTTGAGGGAGGGACCAAAATTATATGGGGTTTCACCTGACTAGTTTGTTTTGAAGCAAGTTTTCATGGTTTAAAAAAAAAAAAAAAAAAAGTCTTCTATGGGATAAGAAAATGTTAATATTTTAATAAAAGTAGATTTCTTCATGTTGACCAGGTCACTAGAGCTACTGTAAGCAGTAGGGTTGTTGTAGGAAGGTTTAATGTTTCAATATAAAGATCCTCTTTGTAATTAGTTATTTTGATATTTTGCAGCTTTCCTTCTTGGAACTCAGAATATGTAAATATTCAGCCTTACAGACTTGTTTGCTAAAAAAAAAAAAAACCAAGTGTGTGAATAAGAGGGGAAAAGTCACTTGTCTGAGGGCTTAAAAAGCACGTTGACTTGAAGACCTCTCTTGTTTTTACAGTCCATTTGAACTCAGCTTATCGCTGCTGTACCAATTGGACTTCAAATGTTCGTTCCCTCTGTCTTTCCCCTGACCTGAGCACCAACATCAACATCCTCCCATTTAATTAGACATCTGATAAAGCAGCAGCCTAAAATGCAAGTGCCCGTTCATCTGTAGCAGGCTTCATTTTAAGGCTGTTTCTGACTTTTTTTCCTTTTTTTTTTTTTTTCTTTCCTCCAAAATGAAGTAAATTACATAGAAGCACCAGTAGCTAAATAACAGTGCATGTCAATAAAAAATAATTTGGAAGAACACTACTGAAATCTCAGGTTTACACATGACTAGGTTAAAGAACAAGGTCCTAGGAAAATAGATTGTTAGCAAAGTGATATTGATCTTAAAGGAAGAATACATTTAGAAACTAGGAGAGATGTTTAACCTCTTTTTTTTTATTATTCTTAAAGACAGCAGAAGGTTACCCAAGCTTAGGATTGAAGGGGTGTTGTCTTCTTTCAGATACATTACTACCAAATCAGGTAAATGGAAGCTGTCTTACATAACTGGGGGGGGAAAGTCTGAGCCTTGAATTATTTTTTTTATGTACTTTAACAAGACAGAGTTTCTGAGGCCATTCACACTGGATGATTTCACTTGCTGCATCTTTTAAATATTCATGAAACTTGAAGCAGAAATGAAGACAGGTCTCACTTTTCTGACTTTATACCTCATAAAACTCCACTGAAAAACATTGTAAAAGGATTTATTGAGCTTTCAGAAGTAAGGAGAAGGCTAAAATTACAGTAGCTTGTATGAGCTTAACCAGCCTATGTCCTGTTATCCCCTTCACATGTGCATAATGTCCTAAGCCTTTAACATGATACACATCTCCTACACATTTCTGCATATTTCTTTTTCTATATGTTTCTTGATTCAATCATTGCACAGAGCAAACCTGTGCTGGGTGTAAATCTATGCTTTCTACTGAGGGAAGCAGTATTTTCTCAGATCACATTTTTGAGAATGCCAGAATGTGTTTAGAGAATGAGTCAGGAGATTGCAGAAGGAAAAAATTCAGGGTTAAGATAGGTGAATGATGCCCTAGAGTGCTGACTTTTTGTGCAGTACTAAGCAATGTGTTCAGAATCCAGATTCTTGTGAGTTCCTGTTTTTATGACTGCTTGACTCCTTATCTTACTTGCTGAATGCTTCCAGAGATCAATAGGAACTGTTTTGAATATGGAAAGTATTATATAATATGAAAAATTCTCAGAAATAGGCTTTACTTTTCTCATACTGTACCTTTCAAATTCGTAGATGTATTTGACCTGACAGTCTTTTGTCTTAGCTCTCTCTTCCTTAAGAAGGCCTTATTCAAATAAGTATTTCTTAAGCTTTCACATACTGTGGTGATTAATCTTAAAAGCTAAAAAAAAAAAAAAAAAAAAAAAGGACATGAGAATTTCCATAGCTTGGAGTTTAGAATTTTTAGTGCTATGTATACAGAAGAAATTGAAGCTGCTCATTCAGAAGTACTTGTAGGCAGCACCCATTCTGTGTGCCAAACTAGATAGGACCCTGCAGTGAAATACTCTGTGTCCACTCTGTTAAGGTCTGTGCTGTGTAACAGAAGGAAGAGTGAAGTAAAACTGGACTTGTGAGTCCCTGTGGATTTTTGTTTGTTTGCAGTCCTTTATTATTTTTTTTTCCCTGAGGTTTTCATTATTCAGGTGAAGCAGTAATTCAGAGGGATTGGATTTCTGACAGCCTTCTGGCCATAAGAGGGTTGTGTGTCCTAGCCCATATTTGAAATGTGCATGTGCTGTGTTTGGTGGATGCTTTGGCATATTTGTACCAATTCCCACTGTGCTTGATGCATTTTACAAGTCTTTTCCCTGGCTCAGAGTTCTCATCTTTCTTTGTGGTGCCCAGCCTGTTCTCACCATTAGGGAGTTCACCAGTGGCATGTTTTGTTGAAGATCGCAGTCTACATGTCCTTACTCAGTCCTGTTGTCTCCCTCTGTACCATTCTGGTTCCCCATCTCCTTCACTCCATCAGTTCCCACCATGACCTGGCTAATCCCAGCTCCTTGACGAGTCCCACCATGGATCTCTTCCCTATGCCCCTATTATACCACAGATTTCTTCCCGGGATTGTTCTCCCTCCCCTCCAGTTCCCCATGACCTTACCACTTTGCCATCACTTGTGGTGGACGTAGCGTGACTCCGGAGCTGAGCACTCAGGCTTTTTTCCTGGTGGGGACTCTCGGCTTTCACAGCAAAAGACAACGGGACTTTTCAGGCCTCTGTTTCCTTACCAAAGAGATAAGACTGTTTAGTCTCCTTCTTAAAAGTATTTAAAACTGTGAAGGAGCAGTTCAACAGTCTGTAAGCACAAAGCACCACTGTTAGTGAATGAAATGAGATAAAGCTGGAGTTTGTGATGATAGGCTGAGGCAAACACTCTGGCAGTTTTCTGCCAAGTTGCAGGGAGTCTTTCAAGCCATTTTATTGATGAGCATCACTGCAGAAATCTAGCAGCTCTTTTCTTTGAAGTCTTGGCCTCTGAAAATAAATATCACAGGCTTTGAGGAAGTCCATTCAGCCTCAGTTTGGTGTCTCCCAACATTTGTTCTCCTCACTGGAAGATGCAGTAACTGTGCCTTCCCAGCCCCTCAGAACCTGTACCCACTGCCATCTGCCTTTGTTGCCGTCTGCTCCCCTGAGCTCACTGCAGCCAGAGACCACACGTGCCCTTTTTGATGGCTGAGGTGTAGCAACAGGAAGGTTATCTAGCCTAATACCGGGGTAGCATTTCGCTGGAGGAGCAGGGAGGAAGAAGACTTGCTGGTTTTAACACATTTCTATTCCTGTTTGGCACTGGCAGCTTTTGAGGGTAGTATTCCTGCAGTTTGACTGCCTTGCATGCTGTGTGGAAAAGGCCTTGTAGAAGGCAGCAGGTGCTGCACATGCGAGGTGAAGTTTGGTTTTTTTCTTAGTGACGTATCTTTTATTTTAAATCTAACAACTCTTTTTTTTTCCAGTGTATCAGGAAGATTCTTTGACACCCAGCTATTTAATCTTGTTTGATTGCATAGCAGCAGTTCCTCAAAAGAGTAGGGGGTTTTGGGTTCGTTTTATTTCATGTGTGTGTGTGTGTGCGTGTGTGGTTTTTGTGGGGTTTTTTGTTTGTTTGGTTGGTTGGGTATTTTTGTTGTTTGATTGGTGTTTTGTTTTGTTTTTCCTCCTCTGTGCATCTGAGTAGGACTTCAGAGCTGTGTGAGGTCATGCCCCTGCTTTCTCCAGGGCTTAATTTTTATCTTGATAAACAATATATAAGTAACCTTTGGAGATATAGGTAAGTAGGCAATAGTGTGCACCCACAATTTCATAGGTCTATCATTAGCTCACTGTGTGT
>JANIJG010023176.1:113383-136551 GCA_024611175.1 Megaceryle torquata
CTATATAATGAAAACCCCTTGAAGAATCTCTTCAAAACCAGTGCTAGGCAGTTTTTGCTGCAAGAGTTAAACATTTTGAAGAGTGGAGTCCCGTGCATGGTTCTCATGGTGCTATTTTTAGTTTCTCTTATGGGAAGAATGGCAAAAAACAGACTGGGACCATGACTTTGGATTTAGTGCATATAATGTTTATAGGTTAGTTGACAGGAGCGTGTACGTGTGTATGTGCCACAGGACTTCAGTACTATACTTCCTGTACATTCATTAACAGGACTCCCAGCAGAGCTACTGTAGTTTCAGTGCTTATAATACTAATTTTAACATGCTGCTCTAAAATGCGTCATACCTCTGAAGTGCTATTTGCAGCCTTGATTAGGGATTACTGACCTGAAATATCTGTACTTCTCCAGTCACAGGCTTTCTTGAATTCATAAATGTCTTTCTGGATTTGCCCATAATGCTTTGCTTCTCCACCTCTTTCCCTCATTTTCTCCTGCAGAAGCTGTGGTTGGGGTGATGTCTAGGGTTTAGTTGCATTTAAAGCTTGCAGGTACCAGTGCTGCACCTTTTAGGTGTACGTTTGTTGGTTTGTTTTTTGTTTTTTGTTTTTAACAAAGAGAATGATTTTTATTAAGAAAGTCTTGCAAAATTTCTTGTTTCTTTGGTTATTGCTTTCACCTTCTGCTGTCCTTGCTGATTTCCTAAGTTTTGTTTGCTAGTATTTTAAAAGTGTAAATTGTAGTTCTCTTATGGCTGAATGACTCCACCACTTGGGTCTCTTAAAGCACACTATATTCTGATGAGCATTTTTATGTCTTGCTAGTATAGGGATGAAGTGAGATAAGGAGACATAGAAACCTACTGTCTTTTGCCCAAAAAAACCCCTCCAAACCTAAAAACACTTAAATGTTGAAAATTTTAGCAAGCCACCTCTCGTAGCTATTAAACTTTCCGTGGACATACCTGCCTCGCATTTTCCAAGTCACTTTCCATTGCAGCTGTTTCTTTACTAAATGAAATGCCCTGCCTTGTTAGTGACTTGCTAGCATTTAAAAAAAGAGAAAGGAAAGGTATCTGATCAAGGCTCTCCTTCCTCTGGACTTCACATTATGTCATACAGAGTTTGAAGCCTTTCAAAAGATGGGGAAATACTGAAGTAAAAAGCTTTCTATCCCTCAAGTCAGAGAGAGAGAAAAGCAAAACCCCCAACTTAATGAAGTGGAGCAAAACTTGAAAATATTTAAAGAGTGCCCCTTCCCTGGTCAGTTTTATGTATCCCTTCACTTAGAAACAGAAATCCTTGAAATGTTGACTCGACTGGAAACTAACAATTAAAGGATCCAGCCTTTGCTATTCATCACATATTGAGTGATTGCGATTACATGGAATCTTTTCTACCTACAGTCAGTGAATTTGTTGGCCTGGCTCTGAATGGGGTGTGCAGGACTGGATTGTTAAGTGCTCAGTTCATTGGCCATTAAATGAGCAAACTATTCCAGCAGCAAAAAGAACAAATTTTTTACCTTGCTCTCATTTTTCCACTCATCTCTGTCACTCGCTGTTTATGGGAAAGAGAGTGAGGAGGAAAGGCAAATATTTCCCTGCCTCCAGGATTGCAGGCAGATGGAAGAGATGCACTGGTAGCTGCAGTCACAGCTCCAGGTCTGGTCCTTTGCCTGTTTAGATTTTACTGTAGTGAGAGTTTTGCTCTTCTGTGTAGTTCCAGCACCATAACAACATGCAGATTTGAAAAGTTCTTTTTCCTACAATTAATAGATAATGATTCAAAACCAAAACAAACCCACAAATACTGTGGAGAGGCAGATCGGGGTGATAAATTGTGAGGGTGGTGTTGAAGTTTTTCTTTTAAAAAACTGACTTCATCAGCCAGCCAGCTCCACTTCTGCTCAGATAGATAAATGCCTACACCCGCTGCATCACATCCATGATGTGTCTTTCATTTGCATTTTACAAATGCATGAACTATTTTAAATAGGTTGCAAAACCCTATGGTTGGCACATTAGAACTGCAGAGTTATCACAAATAACAAGGCACAGAGCAAGAGTAGGGAGAATAAAATCTTTCATCAGTCTTCATCTAAATATGTGTATTTAATTTCCCCTCTTAAGTGTAAAAACAGCAGGAAGGCCCCAGAGCCCCTTGTAGCAAGTTAGAAAGCCCAGCTTTCAGCACGCCGGTGAGGAGACCAAGAACACAGAGCTCTGAGCCTGATGTGCTGTTTCCCCTCGCACCCCCGCCTCCACCAACTTACATTTCTTGGCTCCTGTCAGCTCCGAGGCTGTTGGGGTTGTGACGTAAATGACTCGCAGTGAGTGACCCCCGTGGCAAACCTGTAGAACATTATACGGCATGAATAAGAAGGCTCTTATTAGGTCTGCAGCTGGTGAGATGCAGACATATGGCAGCAAAGATGTTTTGGAAGAAAGGCACGGCTTGACAAAGAACCCAGTCTCCTGATAAAGGTTTATACTGGCACTTTCCTGTGTTTATAATACCATATGCCAGGGGCATGGCCTCTTTTTTCATCATACTGTTGTTGAACTTTTTTTTTTTTTAAACCTAATCAGCCCTTAGGTTGAAGACTCTGAGAAGCAGAAACTTGATATCAATATTATTTTTTCCTTAGATTTCTCTGACTGCAGTTACCTTTTGTAACTGTGTAGGCTCAAATCTGTTTCATATATAAAGTGAAATAAGCTTGTCAGGACCAATTGTTTCTGTTGTGAGAAGGAAGTTTTATTTTTTAGAACATTCTCAGAATAAACTAAATATTGCCTGTTTTTTTTCTGTTGTTGTGTTTTTTGTTGGTTTTGTTTGGTTTGGTTTTTTTTCCTCATGTAGTTATTCAAGCTTGTTTGCTTGCTCACTTTTCCCTGTTAGTTTATTATTACAGGATAGTATAAGCATGGTTGTTTTCAAGGAGGGTTGCTATTTGAGTGTGTTTTTAAAACCTCCTTCCCTCGCACCCTAACAATCTCAGTAGTAAGCTTTTCCTAGATCTAGGCATCTAGTCTCTGCTTTAAGAGCTGCACAATCATGCAGCTCCTCTTACCAGTTACTGTGATAACTGGTACTTTAAATGATCATCCCTGACCTTTATTAGTCTTTCAGGCTGATTGATTAGTTAAATCCATATTTACAGTGCTAGCCAGAGAGATTTATGGTTGAGTGTAACTACTGGTTTGGGGGGGTTGTTATTTATAGGACAGTAGCCCTTCAGATTTCCAGCTGGGGATCTGGCCCCATTTTTCTAGAAGCTGCATAAAACTGGGACAGAAAGACTGGTCTATTTGCCCCAGAGAACTTGAGTTTTGTCTTAAAGAAAGTTTTTTTTCCTTAAGCTGTTTCAATACCATCCAGCACCCATGTAATGCATAAGAGCAAATCCCTCGCATAGGGAAATTAGTATTCTAAAATACAGTGAGTTGTTTTTTGTGCCTTTTTTACAACTGCATCCAGTGACAAAGTGACTCTTAGCTGCTGAAGGCTAAGCTGCTAGTGCTGTACTGGCCAGGTCCTCTTAAGGCTATAAAAATTCCCCAGCAGTACCTAGTCACCTTGGTGCAGCTTTTTTGCAGCCAAAAGTTTGTTGGGCAGCACACGGTGTGCGATAAAAAAATGAAAATAAATAGTTATAACTGAGGAGAGATGTTAATAAAAGCAAAAATTTACAAGAGCTGAGAAGTCTTAGCTTTTCTTTTAACTATTTTTCTTGACTCTTCAAGATAGAAATTAACCTCTTGTCTCATACCTCCTCATCTCATGTCCCTCTGTTTAAATCTACAGCTGTCTGAAACACACACACAAAATAATCTTTGTTCAGAAAAACCCTTGGCAGTAAAAATAACTTTTTTTTTTTTTTCCTATGATCATATTTTAGTTTCCTTAGCGTTATCTGCTCTGTTGTAGAAACAGTTTGCATAGTGATAACTTAATAGTTTTCAGGTTGCATTAAAACAACTTTGTTCCTTTGTGCTTGCTGATGAAATTGCTGAGTTATTGTGGATATTATTTTAAGTCCTAGTTCATCACGAGTGACACACAAGCTGCATTTTATCCTTGTTCTCATGAAGTGTGTGGAATACCCTGCATGAGCAGTATCTGGAGCACCCAGAGGGAAAGGCAGAATGTCTGGGTGTGCAGAGCACGGGAGATGACTTACACACCCCGTGAACCAAGCAGGTGATTGTGTAGAACTGAGACACTGTGCAATTGTTTCTTGGAACTTTTCTTAACAGAGTCATTTTTACCTTGTTAAGGAGCCATTTCTATCTTCAAGCTAATTTCTGTCCTGTCAGTGGGACAGGCTTTTTCCTTCTGCTGTCAGACAGGATGTGACAAAAATCTTGAATTAACTCCACCTTGGTACAGATAGTCCTGTGGGTCTTTTCTCCTCTAAAGTTAAGTCCCTGCTTACTGTTTTTCCAACAGGGACATGGAGACAATTAGAGGAGATTGGTGAATAAGATTGGAGCAGCTAAATCACTGTCTCTTGCTCGCTTGCTTAATTTAGGGGAGGATTTTGCATCCCTTGGTAGCAGTGTGGCCTTTTAAAAAACAAACAAAACAGTGAACGCTTTTCTGTTCACTGAGCGGTTAAGTATATGAACTAGAGAAAAGGGGTGAGCTGTATGCCCTGTCCCTCCTCATACTTTCTTGACTTCTTTGGAGCAAAACCAAAAGGCTTACCATGGCCTGGTATGCCCAGTGTTATCACTGTTGGATTGTGGAGATTTTGGTTGAGCCTGAAGTCTTCCAAAAGTACTATTTGGTAATAATCTATTTTTGCAGAGGTGCCCTCCATTGTGATTAAATGCAGACAGATCAAGGGATGTCCTCCTCCCCCTCTACTCTGCCCTAGTGAGACCTCACCTGGAGTGTTGCACTCAGTTCTGGGCTCCCTAGTTCAAGAGAGACAGAGATCTACTTGAGACAGTCTAACAGAGGCTATGAGGAAGATGAAGGGGCTGGAACACCTGCCTTACAAGGAAAGGCTAAGAGACCTGTGGCTTTTTAGTCTGGAAAGGAGATGTAATTAATGTCAATAAATACATAAGGGCTGGGCATGAAGAAGGCAGGGACAACCTCTTTTCACTTGTGCATTGTGACAGGACGAGGGGCAATGGATTCAAAGTAGAGTACAAGAAGTTCAACCTCATCATGAGGAAGAACTCATTTACTTTAAGAGTGGTAGAGCATTGGAACAGACTCCACAGAGAGGGTGTGGAGTCTCCTTCTCTGGAGATTTTCTGGATCCTTTCTGGATGCATTTCTCCATGATCTGGTCTAGTTTTGTCCTGCTCTGGCAGGGGTGTTAGACTTGGTGGTCTTTGGAGGTCCCTTACAACCCCTAACATTCTGTGATTCTGTATCTGTAAGGTATATATTCATTAATAGTTTGTGAGTCAGAAGACTATGATCTTACAGCTGAAGAGGAAATGTATTTTCTCCCTGGTGAGTCTACCTCCCTGCTCAAATGCTTCAACCCCCTGCCCATCTTAATCAGAAAGGAGTCCATCATCTGTGCTTTTATGTTGGACAAGTTGCATGTTTGTAGTAGAGCTGTAGTTGTGTCCAGCCAGGCAAAGCATGCACAGCTGCACAGGGTGGGCTGTTGCTGAGCAGATGAGCCAGGGTATCAAAAGTGTGTGAGGTATACAGGCTGTGTTTGACTCAAAGTCGGTATATAAGCAACATTAAAAAGTCTTTCTGCTGATAGCTGTGAAAGTCAAATCCCTCCCTGCTATGAAATCTTAGACCTATGACTCCCCCACACGAAGCAAAGCAAAAACAGCCGTCTGTTTGCCATGTTCTTAGCATATTTCTGGTGTGGATTTGTTTTTTTGATTGGAACTTTTTCCTTCTTCCAAGAAAGTTGATGTCCTGCTTCCAACTTCCTCTTACTAGGAAATTAACTTAGATAGTAATTAAAATAAAAGCCTCCTCTGGAAATAACTGCAGCTATATAACATTTGGGATCATATTAATGTTTACAAATATCTGAATGGTGGGTGTCAAGTAGAAGAGGCCAGTCTCTTTTCAGTGGTACCCTGGAGCAGTGGTATCAAGGGAAAACACAGGAAGTTCCACCTCAACATGAGGAAAAATTTCTTCACTGTGAGAGTGACAGAGCCTAGAATAGGCTGCCCAAAGAGTCTCCTCCTCTGGAGACTTTCAAGACCCACCTGGATCTGTTCATGTGTGGACTGCCCTGGGTGTTCCTGTGCTGGCAGGGGTGTTGGACTTTATGATCTCCAGAGGTCCCTTTCAACCCGTACCATTCTGTGGTTCTATATTTTGCCCTGTCCCAGCTGTGAAGACAGAAGGGAAGCAATGTATTTTAGACCTGGGTCCCCAAGCACAGTCCTGCGCGCAGGAGGACTCACAGATGACGCCATCCTGGCAGAAGATGGCTCTGGGAAGATGGGAGTCACAAACAGGAAGACATTCAGCCACAATTCCAAAGTAATTTTGCACCACGATGTTCCTATGTGACAGGCAGTGCCAGCTGAAATGTAAGCTGAAATGCTTGTGCTATGGTTTAGAGCGGTTTAAGTCTGTAGCCCTGGTCTAGCCTGTGTTTAAGTACAAATTACTTGGTGGTTGTGTGAGCTCCAAGGATATTCCCTCTTCTCCCTCTGCCTCCCATTAAGTAACAAGATTACGGCAAATTGTTGGCCTAGATATAGCTTGCTGTGCTCTGTGAGTTGTAGATCAGATTCTGACCTCATTCTGTCTTTTGTCTCTGACGTCTACATCCTATGAAATCTGCTGGGTCCTTTGTCCTTACAGATTTGCTCTTTGTAAATGTTTCTTTACTGTTCTGCACCCAGGGAGCTGTTTTGCTGGGCACAAGCAGTGGCATAAGCATGACTCTTGAGCAGCTCACAAGGAGCTTGACTTGCCCGTTGTGTACCAGGGGTGTCTGGGCTACTCCAGGGTGATCCAGACCTGAAAGCAGGGGGAGGAAGGAAACCAGGCTTGTGTCACAATTTTTCCTAGAGCCGGAGTGCTAGCAGCCTTGTGGAGCATCAGGCTGGCTGGTGAGCTGCAATTGACTCCTGCTTGTGAACATCTCCTGACTTCCTCTCCCCTGTATTCTCCCATGCCTGTATCTTGTGCCTCTTGACCTTAGAAGGGTTGACTGACCTGGTAGGTCAGAAAATTTGATCACTCTTTCTACATCAAGAGCCACCCAACAACCAGATTTGCAAGGAGGACTGTGGAGGCATTTCAGGAAAAATTTCCAAATGCACAGGTTTTTTTCTGAATATTTTGAGAAACTCTGTGAATGAAGTTTTTTGACCACAACAGCAGAAAAGCTGATTTCACCAGTAAACCCTTTAGAGCTTGAAGCAATAGTGGGCATATTTCCCCTGGGTTTTGTTTGTTTGCTTTTTGATTTTGGGGGGTTTTTTTGTTTGTTTGTTTGTGTTTGGTTTTGGTTGGTTGGTTTTGGGTGGTGGGGTTGTTTTGTTTTTTTTTTTTTTGGTTGGTTGGTTTTCTTTTCAATTTAAAATTCCAACACTGTAATAAAATCTGAAATGCTATGGTCCCTCAATACTAAAACAGGAGGTTCTTGTGTCTTGCAAATATCCTCTTTCTCCATTCCGGTAATTGCATCCAAAACAAAATCTTCAGCCAATTTAGTTTGTGAAAAAATTCAGTTTTGAAGAAACCTGGTTTTAATTCATGCAGTCAGGTCAACTGTTTGTGTTACTTGCTTATGTGCAGGTGCTCTTTGCATTCTGAAGACAAGGAATTAGTCTGTACCTTTATAAGATGCTTCATACCAGTCTGAAAGCACTTTTTAATAAATAATCAGGTCTATTTCATGGAATAAAATAGATTTTAAAATCTAAAACCCTCATGTATTAGTATGTGAAGACATTAGAGCTATGGTATTCAAGTAGTGCATTTTTAACTCTCAGGCTCTTAAAATGTAGACTTAGTATAGATCTGTGCAGCAGGACAGTAGGAATTTTCATGCTAAACTGTACTGTTGCAATATCAGATATTTAGACAGTGGATAAGCTACCGGGTAAATTTTCACATGCTTTCTGACCTTTCTGGTGCTGGAATTGCCTCATCTTTGCAAGTAGCAACTGAGATAATTTGGCCCTTGAGATAAAGAAGGAGAGATAAAAGTTATTTTTAGCAATTGTTTACTGTAGTTCTGGCATTTTATTCTTTTCTACTCATCCTCCTCGCAGAGTGGAAGGATGCAACTTGTTTATTATGTTTTACCATATCTACTGTGCTGGCTTTTGATACCAGGCAGAGCTGAGGTTTGCCCTTCAGCAGCTTTCCCACCAACGCAGGAGCAGCCCTTTGCATTCTGGAGATCATGGATCAGCCACAAATCCTCAATTTTCTATCCTTGTGTTAAATTTTCACTCCCCTTCGCAGTCCTGGTAGTTAGAAGTCTCCTTTCTCAGAGGAAATTAAACTCTTTCTTTTTTATTATCATTATTTATTATTATTTTCCTTTTCCTACAATTCAGATTCCAAGAAAACTTGAAAAGCTGTGTGAAATACTGTCACTTCAAATATAATTTGTACAGCTGCAGGAAATCAGCACATGTGTCTTCTGTATGTTACAAGAAGAGTATTTAGTACTGTCATCTTGAGAGGTTCCAAATGTTTTCAGTTTATCATTAGTTCTATGTGTGGGCACTGCCTGTTTTTACATTCCCCTATTTCTTGGTCCTGTGTATTTAATATTATGGAAGATGTTGGTCACATTAAACTCGTGGAGGCTGAATGCCACTGTAAGTCCTAGGGCCAAAAAAGTGTGGCATTGCAGGCTTTTAGCGGGGTGTTTCCTAGGAACCCCTGTTCTCTGTGGCCATCTCTTTCTCAGTGTTGCTTTCCAGCCTGCCACCAAAAAGGGCATTTTCTTTCCACTGCAAATACTCACTGTTGTGTGGCTCCTTGGTAAGACCTGAATTTCATCAGACTGGCTGTAAATAGGCAGCTCCTCAGTCCACCTGGAACTTTCTGCCTTTGTTGTTAACCAGTGTGAGTTCTTTTAACATGAACCTTCTTAGCCTGAAAACAAATGAAAATGACGATTCCAAGACCGCGCTGGGTGGATCCAGGGCGGATGTGTGGGAAGAAAAATATTAGGTTAGGAAAAATATTTAGGATATATACATTTTTATTTATGTTCTATATTTAGGTCTGAGAAGGGAAGTTATTATTTTCCTCTTGTGCAGTTCATAAAGCATCTGTTTCTCAGCCTCTGTAGCTCTTGCCTGAACTGTTGGTGGCCCTGGTTCCCCTTCAAGGAGGCTTTGTCCTGGTAATGGGACCCATTGAGAGAGCCAAAGGCACACGGGTGCAGGCACCCAATATTCAGTATGCAACTGCTTATCTCCTGCAGCAGACCGGGATCTTGATATTAATAAAGTAGATTAACTGCCATTATCTGTGATTTCTCTTTCTGAAAAAGGAGTTGTGTGGAAAAATGGAAAGTGAAGGAGAGAAAACGCTCTCCAGTTCATGGAGCTCTTGTGGTGAACACTTCCATGCTAGAGATGCCTCATGCACCTCAATCACTGGATCTTGATGAATAAATCAGAAAGCTTCACGAGAAGACTTTTTTTTTTTTCCTTCTGGCATTTCAGCTCTTCAGCCCTTCCTCTTGCTGTTCATCTCTGCATCCACATGCAGAGCTGAATTGAACTCCACGTATTTAAAGTTCAGGTCTGGGGCACAGATGTTGGTTTTTCACTTTGTCCAAGTCATCTTCTCTAGCTACTAAAGTCCTTCTAACTGGGTAGAGAAGATTGCAGGTTGCCTGGCTGTTTGGCCACAGATAGAGGGGAAAAACTTTCACTATTTTTGATCCTTTGAGGTTTCCTATCTTTCCCATTTCAATTTAGTAATTTCTTAAAAAGGAAGGTTGTTGATATTTGAAGCCTGTCCTCTTTCTGATATTTAGAAGGCTGAACAGTTCGTTTCAGAAAGAGAGATAAAATCTCCTGGCAGATGAAAACGAGAATAATTCTGTTCCCTGGTGTATGCCCTCAACTCCCTCAAAAAAGAACTTGGACATAAATAGTTAGATCAAAACGAAGGCTATGGTCTGATCCCATGAACTGAAGATACTTAGTTCTATTCCCAGTTTTGCAGTACTGTGCTGGATAAATGCTACTAAGATTTCTCTGATTTGCAGTTGATATATAATAGCAGGGAGAGACTCAAAGCTGCTTTACAGAGACTCAGACTGTGTTTTACTGTGTCCTCCAGAAGATCAGGCAGGTTCCTGGGTATAAGAGAAAAACCAAAGGGCAACATCCAGGCCATGCTGAATTGATGAAAATGTTAGTGTTAGCATTAGGGGATCGGGGTTCTATCTGTAATCAATACAGATCTGGAGAACTCTTTTTCATAGTCATAGGATGAGATCCACACAGCTGTTTAGCACTTACCAGTGCTGCTTTTTGGGGTGTGTTTTTTTTTTTTCCTTTTGTTTTGTTTTGTTAGCTAGAAATATAAATAGTTTTCCATCTGGACTCTCCTGGTTAGGGTAGAAGGATGTATACTAGTGTCTACTAAAATAACACTTCTGCTGAATGAAAATAGCTTTTTTTACATGAGCTGAACATAAGATGAAAAAAAATATTTGGGACATGGAAAAAAGAAAGTTAAATTATTTTTTAAAGAAAAAAGGAAGGAACTGAGGACATCATAACGAGATTAATAGAAAGGAAAGCTTTTATTTCTAAGGGAGTGCTGAACATCTTGTTATACAAAGAGGAAATACTGCTTTTGGTTGGTTGGTTGGTTGGTTTAGAAGTATATTTCAGCAACATGCAAAGTTAGATTATGCAAAGACTAAAATTCTGGAGGAAAAAAAAGGCCAGTGGTGGAGATGGAAGTAGTTGCTCCTATACAAGAAAGCAAATTTCAGAACTTTCTATTTTGAATAGATAGACCTTTTTGACATGCAAATTTTTCTTTTTTTTAACCACAGAAATGCTACTTCATTTTGTTGAAGCCTGTTTCTGAAAGGCAGATTAGTCAAAATGATGCATTTTCAATGGAAGATTCTTCCGCCAGAGAGTATTTAAGCAGCTTTCGTGTGACTCACTTTAACTGAACCAAAACTAGGGTCCTAAAGCAGAGGGGAGAAAACAGCTGCATGTCTCTCAAGCCCACTCCTTTACGGTCAGCCCTTCCAGATTTGGCTCCTCTCCCCTCTGCCCTGCTCTGCCTCTCTTCTCAGTGTAAAATACCACCTGGTACATCCATTTGCACTGACACACCCCTGAATGTATGTTCTGTGCATCCTTTACACCATAATAGAGACTGTACCTTCTGTGGGTTCTGGTTTTGCTGTTAGCAGTACTGTGATGCTATGGAAATACGGCTTGGGTGACCACATGGAATTAAATGTTGGCAGACAACATTTCAGGGGAATGTATTTTATGATATCTCTCTAAGATGACACGAGAGGTTTTATTACTTTAAAAGTAAAATCTCAGAAGCAAAGCTTTTAAAGAGCCATATGTGTTTGAAAGACAGGATTTCAAATCATGGAAAAACCTGAAGCTGTTGTGAAAAATCTGGTTTTACTTTGGCTTCCAGAAATCTCCACTGAATTTATTCCTGTTAGAGGGGATGAAGCTGAGTCCTGATTCCCCTCTCTACAGCACAAGCCCAATGTTCATCTTCCTGGCGTTTGCCTGTTTACACACAGCATCTCTGCAATCCAGATGGGGAAAAGCACATGTGACAACGCCTGTGTGTGATTTGGAGCAGCAGATGGGTGTGAATGACAAACTGTTGCCTGTGTAGGCACCTACCTAGAGATTACTCAGAGTCTTGCCTCTGTGTGTTGTTTGGTTCCCATGCAGTGGTATCGAAGGGGGCACTGTCAGGGCTCCCACAGCAGAAGCTTTACCTAACTTGACAGCAATCCTGTGCAGGCATCTAGATTTCAGTACCTTTCAGCACTGATGTCCATTCAGAATGTGCCTTCTAAGGAAGCACTGACCATAGTAAAATTCATACAGGGAGAAAAGCAAGGAGGGGTTGACTCTTTATTCAAACTCCCTAGCAAAGAGAGATCCTATTTTGGTGTCTTTTTGTTCCTCAAGTGGACCTGTCACCTCACATTTCTTTCCCTATTTGAGTTGCCTTTCCCTTTTCTGTTCTTGCTCTGAATGTGTTCTGCATAAAAATAAAAGTGATGGAAAGTGAAATACACTGAGAGTGGAGACATTGGTGTTTCTGTCACAGTCCTACACCTATAGCTTTTTATATTCTCACGCCATTATCAGCTGGGACAGAATATCACGCGTTGTCTGGCACCGTGACTGCAAGGAAAATGATGTCATTTCAGCAGCGAGGAAATGTATGGACCAGAATGTATCTTTGCATGCATTTCAGCTGGAGCAGCAACTATAATCGTAGGACAGGGGAGTCTAAAATGCATGTGTAGCTTGCTTCCTTGAACTAGTCCCTTTCAAGTCAGCAGGGTCACCAGTGCTGTGGTCATGCATGAGCGTGTACGTGCTAGGTTAGGAATGCAATTAGCACGAGGTTTGGTGTCTGACTCTTGGCAGTGATAAAAAATCCACAACTTCTGTAATTTCTCTATGTGTTAGTCCTGCCAGCTCTGCTCTGGGATACCAGAGGGGAAGCCTTGCTCTTCTAGTGCTCTGAGCTCTGCTCCTTTTGTAGATCCAGTGAAGCACCGAAGTTTGGTGCCTGTGGTCCCATAAATTTGAGGTAGGTAATGAAATCCTACTGCTATCTGGCTGAAACACGTATTCTGTGGCCAAGAATTTCCGTGTAAATGTCAGTGTGAAATTATCATGGTGAATTTTCTGTGATAGCTATTTCTTTCTTTATTTTAAGCCATGCAGTTACAAGGATGAGTAGAAAACATCCCTACTGTGCTGCTGGATAGACATCTGAGACCCATGTGAGCACTGTGCAGAGGACAGTTGGAGGAGATGTGGGAACTGGGCTGCTTGGGGAAGGAGTGGGTGAAACGTGTCGTGCTGGAAGATCACTGAACTGATTTAATTAGTTCTGTTTCAGAGGATTCATTTTTGCTCGGGTCACTGCTACGTTCATCTATTTGCTTTTTTCCTCCCTCTTAGCAATAGACAAATGCAGGGTGATAATTAATTTGGCAGGTTGATTGAGATTGGGTGGCAGAGAGGGAGTTTTCCTGGATGAGTGGAGAAGCGTTGCTGGTTGAGTTTAAAGTGGATAGTCTGAAATAGAAAGTAGTTAATATAAAATCCCCCCAAGGGTGTGTTTAAACTGAATGTACTTTGAGTTTTGACATTGAGGGTTTTTAGTAGGCTTACCAGAATCTACAGCATAATTTGAGAGCATTTGCTAGCTGGGATCTTGCCTTTGAAATGTCAGCACTGTTCTTTTGCATTGTGAAACCTCAAAACTGGGCAAATGGGATGTTAAAGAATGGATGGATGTCAGACTGGAATGAGCTTTGGCAGAGTGAGGCTCTGTTCTTTTGCAGGCCAACCATGGAAGCTGAAGCTTCACCTGACCAGATGCAGTGCTGCCCTTAGGGTGGGAGAAAGCTCTGAGGGTCAGTCTGCTCTGTGTGCTAGCTTGAGGAAGGCCAAATTCTCAGTATCTTAAAATTCTTATTACTAAATTTTAGTGGGCTACCATTAAAGTTAATGTGTTTCAGGAAAATGAGCTGTTGAAACTTTAAGACTTTTAACTTTAACTTTTTTTAACTTTGTTTCTGGCTTTCTGCCTTACAGTTTTTAGCCTCACCAGGGGCTGATTCTTGTAATCACTGTATTTTGAGTTTCACACCAGGTGGACATTAAGTTGCCATATTAAAAAGAAGCTAGATTATTTTTTGCTTTTCAGTAAGTGCATGTGGTAGGAGAAGAGATCTGATTTGTTTAAACTACTGGATTCTGTTGCTTGCAGAATCTCTAGTTCAGGGTGGCGGGGTGGAAATGGCACTGCAACCTTTATTTGCCTTCTCTGACCAAGCAGTTGGTTTGGGAGCTCACTCTCTCACCATCTACCCGCTTCTTTTCTGCAAGTGACTGTTTGCCCTGGTGAGAGATTTTTGAGTTGACAGCTACAATGTAAATGCCATCCTCTGCACATGAGGGAAGTACAGCGGGGACACAAGCAAGTCACACTTGTCCCTACCCCCATCACTGTGGCTCAGTACCCTTGCAGAGGAACCACTTCTGAAAGTCATATGTCTGATGAAACGTCTGTGCTTACTCATTCCTAAAGGTTTTTCTTCTGCTGAGACTGCCAGTGAGGATGGCGATTTGACAAGGTTTTTTTGGGGGGTTCTGGGTTTTGTTTGCTTTTTTTATTTTCCTTTGAGGTAGACACTAATCTACTGGGAATTGAATTGGGAAATTCCTATTTTTATGCAGACTACCAGAGAGCGGTCAGCTGTTAGATTAATGCACTTAACAAGCTAATTGGACTACGTTGCCTTCAGTATGACTTCTCATGTTGTGTTTGTATTGTGGGTGGTTGAGTTAGAATCAGAGCTTGACTGAAAAAACCCTTAAAAGTTTTCAGACTCTTTCAGTGGGGTTTTTAATTGCTGTGCAGAAAGACATGCATCGTATCTTTAAGGAACAAATGTCTTTGGAATCAGAGACCCTTCTTTGCACGGATAACTGTCCGAGAAGAGCGCACATCATCTTTGAGTCTTGAGTTGAGTGACAGTGCAACTACTGTATATGCAACTAGAATCTCTGAAGGATGGGAAGTGAGAGAAAAGCTTTGCACTAAAGAGAGAATGGTATTGGCGACCTACATTGCAGAGCAGATTTTTTTTAAGGTTTTGTTGGTTTTTTTTTTAGAAGTCTTTAGACTCCTTAAAAAACTAAATAATAGGCTTTGCATACCTAAATGTGCTTTCAGACTATGCTGAGACTATGCTGACTTTGCTGCAGTATCTGGCTAGTTTATCAAGCTTGTGCCAGGCTTGGTATTGTGACTGGGGTTCTTAATGCATAGTTAATGATTCCTAGAGGAAAAAAAAAGTAAATAAGGGTTTGACTTTTTCTAGGAACTTAATTACACCAGAATAGACTTGACCACATAGCTTTGAAATCCAGGAACTTAATGTGTCTACTCTGAAGAGCAAGCAAGGTTTAAATAGTAATTTTCTTCTTTTTAACAGTCTACTTTTGTTCTTTTGTCAGCTTGCTGTTACATTAAGGAATCTTGACATTTTGTCACCTTGGCATCCCCATACCAAGGCATCTTCTGTAGGTTACTGTCTATAAAGTATGGCCAAGGCTCTGAGAGGGAGTACCTGTGCCCATGTTTTTTTTATCACACCAGTACAGATATTTTTTCTAGAGCTTTGGTTTTCATGATTATGCTCAGAATGGAAAAGTGAACACATGGAAAACTTGGTGGACGCTTTTGCTTGTTGAACACTGGTCCACCAGATCAGTGTGCCTATTATTAATTAACCAGATGAGTTTAAGGGGCTAAGAACTCAATTTATGATCAGTTTAATTGTTTAATTAATTTATTCTGGAAATATTTTCAATATCCAGATTAAGATAAAACTATTAATTTAGGAAGCCTTTGCTAAAAGAAATCTGCTCCACATCTGCAAGTAGCTCTTTGTGTGGCACCTATCCTTGGGTATCATTAAAGAATAGGAGTTCCTTTAAGAAAAGAAAAAAAAGAAGGGAAAAAAAAAAATCTGTATTTTACTACAGCTCTGCCTCCAAAACGCATTGTTTAAAAGGCTTTTTGATGTGTGAAAGATTAATAGGGACCTGAGAAATTTGGTGATAGGAGTGAAAATAATAGAAACCTGTATGCATGTTTTACTATTGTCACATGCTTAAGTTATTGTGAAAAAAATGTATATAATTCCAGATACAGGGTGTGGAGATGGCTGTTCGCCTGCCTATTCTTCATCCCACCTGTGGTTATTTGTTTTTTTTATTTCACAGTACCTTCAAACTATCTGAAGTTAAACCCGCTCATTTTAAGAAGTGGCATGGAGCAAGGGGCATGACAGTTGTCAATGAACCCACTGCTGCCAGTTTACCATGTCACATCTCTTCGTGGCTCCTGCCCCTGTGCAAGTAAGCCAGGATCCCTGAAGAAGTCAGATGCAGTTTATTGTCTGGAAATATTCTAAAAGGTCATATGCTGCCATGAGAAAAGTCCTCAAAAATGTAGTCTCTCTCTCTTGCCGTCTCACCCGGTGCCAGATATGATCTCATTCCTCTTATTCCTTTGGAGCTGAGTCCCTGGTTGAGTGCTTGGGATGGTTTCTTTGCCGTGCCTGCTGGACAGTCACTGCTGGTGCCTTTCAGGTCGTTCTCCTGTCCCTTAGTGTCCATTTGCCTCTCCTCAGCCCTACCTCACTGAGTGCCCTATTTTCTCAGTTCACTTTTGCCACAAGCAACTTGGTGTCATGGTCACTGCCTCAATATCTGCCTGATGCATCTGTTTTTCCCCTGTTTTGTGTAGCCTCTGGCAGTGCTGTGGTTTGTTGCTTGACCTGCCAGCCAGGCTGTGAGAGGGCTGTAGGGGTCGAGGCGCAGCTGCCTCTGGGGCTTCCAGCTTCTGTGGGCTTAATTCCATCCCTGCACATCCTTAACACATCCCCACACATCCTGCATGGAAACCGTTCACTGCAGTTCCTCTCTAGACCTAGATTCTACCTAGACTCTAGATTCTACCTCGCTGCTGCTGTTTCAAAGCATTTTTGCCTGTGCCTTGGTTTAAAAATCTTGTCTCTGCTTCTGGCAGTTGTCCAGCAGCCCACAAACCTTTGAAACAACTTCTTTTATTAGGAAGCAGAATTTATTCATTTAGTTAGTTTATTGGGGTTTGTTTTGTTTTTCAACTGGTCTCAGAACAGGGACCAACCTTGATGATTTGCAAGGCTCCAACACATTGGGAGCGTTTGGGTGGAGAGTTTCCTCCCCACTAATTGCAGAGGCAGAGGCTGCGATGGGGTGATTATGCAGCTCGTACGTCTGGCTGAGCAGTGCAGCTCTGACATCTCGTGCTTGAAGCTGACCCTGGGAGTTGGCAAGTGGTTGTGGAAAAGGGATTGTTTTTCCAAATATTGGAGCACTTTGCTATCTGTGTGTCATAGCCTGCACGTGCCTGTGTATGATCATGCTCACCACACAGCAAGGAAGACATCTTTGACACTTTGGATGCCTGCAGAGCAAGCTGCAGCTGTGCAGTTTGATGGAGAAGGTGGTCAGTGCAGCCAGGCAGTTGCTCCCCCGTTATGTTATCAGGATCTAGCAGTGCTGAATCTCAGCATCTACAGCCTGCTTAGTTTCTCCTGGTGATCATAGAATGATTATGGTTGGAAAGGACTTCTAGGATCATCAAGTCCAACCTTCATCCCAGCATCTTCCTAACCACTAGACCATAGCCTCAAGTGCTACATCTGCTAGTTTTTTTAAGACCTCCAGGGATGGTGATTCGACCACCTCCCTGGGCAGCCTGTTTCTGTTGTCCAACCACTCTCTCAGTAAAGAATTTATTTCTAGTATCCAATCTGAGTCTCCCCTGATACAAGTTGAGGCCATTTCCTCTCGTCCTATCATTAGTAATTTGGGAGAAGAGACCGACACCAGCCTCACTAATGGTGTCTACACCAAAACTGCACTCCCTAAGTCAGCAAATCCATCTCATTTACTTTGATTACCATGAAAGTCCAGGGAACAGTCTATCAAATAGAAGGGATCCCACTCAAAGTAGCATGTCCTAAAAAACCCTGTTGGTTTCTGTATGGCCCAATTCTGCCTATTTGTAAAAATAAATGTTTCTTTTAATATGTAATCAAGGAAATAATTTGTGCTTTTTTGTTACTGAAAAAAGAAATTTATCGGGAACATTTTGTGCCTACATGCTGCTAACAAACACTTTATTTTTACCAGTGGAAATATGATCCTGCCTGAAGCATAGCTAATACCCATTCAGTCAGAGAATATGGATCATACTGTGCCCCATTCAGCACTAGCTGTAAGGAGGCAGTGTGAAAGAACTCAACAGTGAGGCACTGTTCCACATCCTCAACATGCCCATTCAACAAAATCGCTTCCAAAGAGGGAAGATGTTATGCTCATATTTAAATACAGGCTCTGCTATTTTGGCAAAGGTTGATACCAGGTGCCAGCCAGATTGGATGCTCCTATCTCGCTCTACTGGACATAGATTCCCTAATGTAAGCGACGTAAAACTGCTGGCTACCACCCAGCCAAAACTTCTCAGGATCTCATTGGTAACTAATTTTTGCTGCTTCTAAATGCTCTAAATCCTTGCAGGAGTGTCAAAAAAAAGGGCATTTTAACAGGTTCTCAGCTGCTTAGGGGAGCTCAGGGTATTCTACTCACGTGTCACAGGTGGTTAAACAGAGAATATTAGATGCTGAATGTTTGGCTTCCTGTCACAAATGGAACAATTTCTCTGGCATTCCTGTGTTTTGCTTCATGCTCACTTTTTGTTTATTCACTAGAGGAGACCAGAGCTCTGTTACGCTCACTGTAATGGAAATGCTGTGTCCAGCCACAATCTGAAATCTTTAAACTCCAAGGAAAGAAGCTGGTGAGTTTGTGGCAAGGTCCTGACACATGCATTGGGACTATGTGACCCTGCTTCAGTCTGTTTGAATCCCATTTCCTAGCTTTTGTGAGTTGATTTAGCTCACCTTTGTCATCAGCACCTAATTATTTTTATATCTGTAAAAGTGTTGAGTATGTGTAAATAGATACCTGAATAAAATTCCAGAGTAGTAGACTACAGTCTGAATAGAAATAGAATAGACTCTGAATTGATTTAAAGTCTTTTATTAAACACTAAGTATAACTGCTTCATTCTGAAGTACTTACCATGAAAAGGTCTCTGAAAAGATCTGCTCATTCCCTCTGATGAAACTGGGCTGTTACATTTGCTTAAATTAAAAAAACCCACAACTGTGTTTTCAGAATTGCATTCTAGTACTGAGGACTCCCTCACTTCATAAGAATATACATGGGGCTGCTCATATTCTAAATGCTGGATTTTTTTCCCACTTGTGCCCAATTGTGGAGGTCCTTATAACAAGATTCTGTCTTTCCTATTTCTTCAAGCTGTTTTTTGGATTGTTTTGGTTGGGGTTTTTGTTTTTGGGGTTTTTTTTTCAACCATGGTATAGTTAGCAGTATTGCTGGTTCAGGTGTGGCAAAATTAAAAACCTAGACCCGAAGAGATGATTTAAGGGAAAAACAAGAACTAGGAACATCTAAAAAGCTTTAAATTGTCATTCTTTACTTTCTGTCTTTATTTTTATCTTTTATGGTATGAGTGGGTCAGATTTTTCTGCAGTTCTCTAATACTAGGGAAGCTTAAAATGATGGTTTATGAATTTTAATGAAAGTTGAGATTATTATGGAATCATATGCTGGAGTTTTAATTAAATCACCCAATAAGAGAAGAACTGCAATGAGAGAGATGACAGCTGAAGATGCTAATTTGTAAATGTTTTTTTTTTCTACTCTGCCATGAATATCTCAGCAATCTAATGGAGGCAGTCCCTTATACCATTCCTTACTCCTTTGCAGGTATCATTGCATTAGTGAATATCTGCTTTACCTTTAAAATGTGCTTTTACAATCATGAGGCCCAGAGACTTCATAGTATGTGTAATGAAAACCTAAGTTTTAGAGCACAGATTACCACCCTATACATTCAGAGTGTAGCACTATTTCACTTCTCTTTTTTTCTCTGTGACTGTGAGTTTGGAATTAGAGTTGTTTCCATTTCCATCTCCTCTTCCATTCACAGTCCTCATGCTCAGCTGGGCTGGAGAAGGCTGGTTGCCCTAGAGACAAGTAAGTCAATTAATAACGTGGAGCAAGCCAGTAGTCTTTAGTGAAACCCATGTTTTTGTGCATTAAACACACAAGAATTGCTCTTTATTGAAAGCTGCCTTCATCTTTAAGTGTTAAAACTGTCAGAGCTGGGTTTCCAGGGCAGTTTTAAATGAAATGTAAAGTAGATACTTTCCTTATGAGGAGACTGCATGCATATAAGCCATGTGGGAGTTTGGTTTTGGTTTTACTCGTCCTTTTCTTCTGCTGGTATTCTTGGCCTCAGCAGCCTGGTCAGTAAGAAAGATAAAGAAAAGTAATTTGATGGTGTGAGGCTGTTTACCATCACTCTGGACCAAATCAATTCACAGTAATTTTTAGGGGAGATGATCTGGAATGAACCCTTATGTTAGTGATAAACATAAATCCCTCTACTTCCAAATGCATTTGTGTGTCTGTATTGCCATTTTCATGCATGTGCCAATTAAACAATTTTTTTTACTTCTTTTCTGATCTCAGAAAGTTGACTAAGACTCAAGGGGATTAGTGCACACTATGTTTCTGAGTGTTTGTGCTTAGTTTGTTTTGTTGGTTTTGTTTGTTTGCTTGGATTTTTTATATAGTTTCCTTCATCCTCTGATTTCTATTAAAGCTCATGGATATTCTGATTTCCAAATAGCCCAGTAGGTCAGGCATGCTTGCTTTCCTTCTTTTCTGCATATCTTACTCCAGCACTTACTGTTTGTCCATTCAAAGAAAACCTTACCATCCTACAACTCTTCCTTTGCTTCCACGTGGTCACCATTTGACCAGGTGATACCCACAGCATAAACTCAGTAGCGCATCCTGGCATAGTACCTGACAGAAAGAGAGAACAATGGTGTTGAAGTTTTTTGACTCTAGGGGCAGTGACTCCATCGGCAAAAATACAAGCGTGGCTGATGCCACAAAGGCACATTTGTAGAGAAAATAAATGAAATGCAGGTTGTGTAATTTGCTATGAGGAGTTAGCAGTTTTCTATTAAAATGGTTCCAGAATAAGCAAGGGGTCATCCCGTTAGTTCCAGTGCATTTATAACTGGCTGCTTCATTGGTGTCTTTGGCTTCTCTTCCGTAAGCGATTTTGATATTTAGATGCTGAGAAATGGAGCAAGGACAAGTTGTCAGAGCCTTCAGACTCCTTTTTCACTGTAACATAAACTGCTGCTGCAATGTCCAGTCTGTGGAGCACGCCAGGATTGCCCACACCTGGTAGAGGAGCAGGGCTAGAGCTGGGCAATCTGGGCCAAAAGGCAAGCTGTGGAGGAGAAGGAGCAGCAGCAGGGCAGAGCAGGGGCTGGCTGTGGGGCTGGGGAAGCATGGGAGAACGCTCTGGGGGCTGAAAAGGTCTGTGTGGGTATGTGAAGCATCAGGCAGTAACTGTGGAACAGGGAACAGGGTGAGCAAACCATGCCCAAAGCAGTATGAATATTTAAGAGGACTTGATTTGGGTTTGAGGATTGGTGGTAACCACTTCTGGCACGCATCGGTCTGGTTCCTGGGACTGGTTGGACTGGGAGCATCCCCTACATTCAGTGTACCTCTTCTAATGGGAATGGTAACTCCAAGCTGCATTCACTGCATTCCTTATTTTTGGTGGCAATAGTAAAGCAACCCTTCACTTTTCAGTAAACTATGGATTCAGCGAGGGTAGGAGAATGAAGCAGCTGGCAGAAGGATCTCATGCCATTCTTGGCTTTGAAGGTGAGGTGTGTGCAGCTGAATGTCTATAGAGCCTGGAGAACCAGTAACCATAGACAGGCTTGTAACATTAATCCTTTTTTCTTAACTGTGAAATAACAGGCATATTTTTGGTCCTAATTTCACTCACAGGAGTTATAGGTAAAGATATCCTTTATCATGCTGGGAATTGCAAGTGGTCAAACCCAAGCCAAGTTAATTTTTCTTAAGCCAAGTTAATTTTTCTTTAGCCAAGTAAATTTAGAAAGTGGGCACTACTTCCCTACAAGGCATGGGGGCTGAGGAGTTAAAACCAAGGTTTTCTTCATCCAGAGTGGCAGGAGCCAGGGAGGAAGCACAGGTAGGAGGGTTTTGGCAGAGGTTCTGTGAAGCACATAACCTTTGGTAGATGCATCTCTTGGTAGCTTTTGTATGCTCGTTATTTCCTGAGAGGCCAGCTTTCATAAACATCAAAGCTCTGTATCTGCATCAGTAATGAGCAAACATAACAGTATGGAGAAACAAACAGGGAAACCTGGCACAGCCAGTGTTTCCACCAACAGTATATGGAAAAAAAGAAATAATTACAATAAAAAACCAAGGGGGTTGGTGAGGTCATGAGGCTGCATCAGGTAAAAACATGATGTGACTTTTCTGATCTTTGATGGCTATCTGCATGGTCAGTGTCTCTCCAGTTATGGGGGTAGGTAATCTTAAGTAATAATTTAAAGAAATTAAGGGGCTCTTGGAGAAGGACAGGATAAGTAGGAGCAGTTGATGGAGAAGATAAAGATTTCATAGGAGATATATGTGACATTCCTCATTTTTCAAAGTAATTTTAATCTCTTGTCCTGGGATGAGTGTTTCAAAAGCATGTTCTGCAATAAGCGTAGGTTATAAATCTTGTTGCCTACCTCTGACCTGGGGGAAGGCATTTCCTTTGGGAAAGAATGTTGGGGAAAAGAAAAGAGCAAGAAAATGTTTGTGACTGCAAGTCATTCCATGTCACATTAACCCTCCTATCTTTCATTCACATAGTTTTATATTTGCATTCAGCTATGCACATATAAGTAAGAAAAAGCATTACCTAGAAGAGATCACAGAATCACAGAATGTCAAGGGCTGGAAGGGACCTTGAAAGATCACCCAGTCCAACCCCCCTGCCAGAGCAGGATCACCTAGACCAGATCACACAGGAACGTGTCCAGGCAGGTTTGAGTATCTCCAGAGAGGGAGACTCCACAACCCCCCTGGGCAGCCTGTTCCAGTGTCTGTCTCAGTGAAAAAATTCCTGCTCATTCTTACATGGAACTTCCTATGCTTCAGCTTCCACCTATTGCCCCTTGTCCTGTCATCAGGTATCACCGAGAACAGAACAGAATGGCCTAGGTTGGAAGGGACCTTAGAGATCATCTAATCTGACCTCCCTGTCATGGGCCAGGACACCTCTCAACTAGATCAGGATATACAAGGCTCTGTCCAACTTGGCCTTGAACACCTCCAGGGAGGGGGCAGCCACAACGACTCTGGGCAATTTATTCCAATGTCTTGCCACCCTCGTGCTGAAGAATTTCTTCCTAAGATCTAATCTAAATCTATTC
>JANIJG010023176.1:136651-177430 GCA_024611175.1 Megaceryle torquata
TCATGTTGAGCTTCTCATCTATCAACACTCCCAAATCCTTCTCTTCAGGGCTACTCTCAACCCACTCTGTGCCCAGTTTGTATTTGTGTCTAGTCTGTATTTGTGTCTAGATCCCTGAGTAGATGTAAAATAAAAACCCCACCATGACATATGTAGAAAGAGCTGCTGAGTGCAAATTGCCTGTTGCTTAAAGAAAGAGAGTGAGTGCCCATGTTAGCATACAGCTGTGAAGTACAACAGAAAAAAGATATGAGAAGATAGATTATTTTCTGTGGAGTCCATCTGTACTGTCCCGTGTCTGGACACTCGTCTCACAGCACTATCTCCCGTGGGGTTGCACAGAAGATTTGAGAACTGATTTGGGCTGTAATTAATACTTGCCTCTTCTTTAACTCGAGGAGCTGTCTACCATCACAAATCTTAATTTCTGCAAGCACCCGTCATCTCTAAATTCTCTCTCTTTTTTTGCTTTCCTCTTCAATGTAATGACCCCAACCTGATTTTCCTTAAGGAGTGTACCTGTACTTTTTTACTATGTAGAGAATAATTCAGTGGTGAGACAAACTTAAAGCTACATGCCTGGTATAAAACTACCTTTTAATCAAACGTTCCCTAGTTTTGGTAATCTCCTTGTTGCTATATCAGCTGTCCTTTTGCCAGATGAGTATTAAACATTAGGCTAAAGCTGAATCTATGGCAGGGGGAACTTTATTGGCAAGAACAGTGCTTTGATGTTTGATGTGGTTTGGCTCTGAATGCCAAGGTATAAAATTATAGTAACAACTCCTAAGTCTTCTCACCCTCATTATGAATCTAAAAGCTGTGTGAAATCATAAAAGCAAACCTGTTTTTTCAAATAAAATGTGTAACGGCTATAAAAGCATGAATGTTTCAATTAAAGCTAATGAGTGCAATGTCTCACTCACCTCCACTTTGCTTTGTTTTTCAGCTCATGGGGCATTCTGAATGGGATCACAAACGAGGACCCAGAGGTTCACAGGTCAGTTGCTCAGGATTTTGCTTTAGGTTTTGGCTTTTTATGTCTGATGTATTCAAGCAAATTTTCCATCTGAGATTGGTGAAGTTGTTCATCTTGTTAATATTTGCAGGATTGAATCAATGGAAAAAAGCATAAAACTTTTGACAGTTTTCATTAATATAATTTTTGAGCTATAACCCAGTTGATCCAGAGAGAGCTGAGTCATGCAGCAGAGAAGTTTCTTTCAGTAGCAGAAAGATGGATTAGATGTATTGCAAAAGCATCTCTTACTCATCTGCCTTCATCAGGATATCAAAGGAATGCAGTTTCAAATAACGTGTGTAAGCTTTGTGGGGTTTTTTTTTTTGGTGTTTTTAAACCTGACAAACTTGTAAAACTTGGATGATCTTCACACCTTCTTCAAGAATAAAGGAACTAGTGGTGTTAAAACTGTGGGGAGGTGCAGGAAAGCCACAGTTTGCTCTTGATTCATCGAGTGGAAGTGCTGCTAGTAGTGTTAATGGCATTCTACTGATACACCCTTAAATTATCTACAGAGTTACAGTTGCTGCAAAGGAGACTGTGCTACCAGTATGGATGTTGAGGAATCTTCCTGCTTGGGTCTTTCCCATCTGGTGTTGAAATTATATAAGTACATTATTAAGGCCTCAGTATTTCAGAATTGCTTTTCCTTCAGGTGAAGGATTTTTATATGATTATCAACATCTGTGTCTAAATCTATAATAAACAGGCTCTGCTGCTGTGGAGCTACATGTTTGCAACCTTAATCTCAGTAGGGTAGTTCCTAGCCTAACCTTCATAGTGCTTCTTGCCAAAATCTCCGGAGTACCTTCCTTTTTAATGAGGAACTGTCGTATGGTAATAAGGAAGCTGCTACTTATTTTAATGAGAAGATTTATTATTTTTAATGCAGTACTAATTTACTGTTCTGCTTTTTTGCCCTTATCTTTGCAAAATTCTGCATATTTTCCTGAAGTTTTCTAAGCTTCTGTCTTGCATCTCATTTCAAAACTTTCTTGAAATTTGCAGCAGATTCAGTATTTTGTTAAAGATGGGTTGCAGATCTGATTCTTTTAGGTGACTGTCATTTCAAAAAGATAAAAAAAATAGAAAGCAAGTTACTTCTCAGTGGAAATTGTGGAATTCTAGAAATCAGGGAAATCTTATCCTGTAAAGTGAGACCTGTTCCGTACATAATCTCTCCTGCCTCTCATGTGCTAATTGGTCGTGTTGTGTTCTTCTGGTCTGAAGAGTAGGTCAGATTGGACTCCTCTAAATGGCTGTTGAGAGGAAGGCAGTCACTTGAAGGGCTCTTAAGGTGACTTGGACTTCTTCAATTTTTTCTAGCTTTATTGCAAATCTTCATCTGATTTTTGTATTCATATGAAAATATGGGTAGTCTTTTATACTTTCTTAACCACGCCCTATAGTCCTAAGACTTTGCTTATGGCAGCAAAATATTTGGAGAGAGACCTCTTGACCAAAGCTCATAGGAAGTTTGTTCTGGTATTGCATCAGAGACAGGGGCTTAAGACCTGTCCTGGCCTTAGCCTCATGCCTTGCACATTGTGTTGGCCATGTGCCTCCATGCTTGAAGGGTGTTTTGTTGTCAGCTAGCCACTTTTGAGCCTTTATAGCTAGCCAATAAGAAACATTAGAGAAAGGAATGTAGGTGGAAGGTTAAGTGGTATCAGCCTGGTCCAAATAGATTTTAAATTAAAAGCTGACAGATGAAGTTGACAATCAGAAATGTATCTTGCTACAGGAAATGGGACTTGGGCTGTTTAATAGATCCCTTTTGAATTCTCTGAAAAAGTTAACTCACAGGATGAAATAGTTGCCAAAGAATTTTTTAATTATTTGTTCTTATGAGGCCACACTTTCTTCCAAGGAGGGTACCAGAAAAAATAGTATTTTGCCTGGCTTCTCTCTTTCACCCCTTCCTGAGAATAAGGAGGGCTTGCATGGCACGGCCTGATTTCAAAGGAAGGGGTCTCGTGGGCATTAACGCAGTTGCCACAAATGCCTATCTCTATGGAGTGCAAGTAAAACCATTTGTTGGGTACTGTTAGAGAAGGTTGTACTTGAGCATAATGAGATAACTGGTTACTAAGCATACATATTAAATTCTCTGTGTTTCAGTAGGGACTGAGAAGGAGGTAACTGCGAGAAGATAACTCTATATAAATTGAAAACATTTTCTCTACCTTTCTGAGAATGGTTTTGTTCCTTCCTAGGGTGATTTTTTAGATAATCCACCACCATGTTGTATTTAAAAAAAAAACCAGCCAAACAAAAAACCAAACCAAAACACAAAACAAACAAACAAGCAAAAAAAAGAGGATGAGGAGAAGTTCAGAGGAATTCTCTACAGGCTAGTCATCAGTCATTTGAACCTTTCCTGAAGGATATTGTTGGATTATTAAATATATTATTCTAGAAAACTCTGTTGTGTTAGATTTTAATGTAGAAGACTCCCACTGATTTTTTTTTTTTTTCGTAGGTAGAATTTCTTTTTAAACAAATAAGCAGAAATACTTCACCCCTGAGAGTGCATTCCTTCAAGACAGGATAAAATGGGTATATGTAGGATTTCCTCGACAGAGTAGTGAGGTGTTTCCTTCTAAATCCATCTACAAAGGAGTGCATAGTTTTAATCAATTTAATCCTCTAATCTTTAATTTCATTTGTGCAATGTATAGGTGTTCTGCAAGGCTTCTAGAAAACCGTTCTAAGTCTTGGAAGAACCTCATAAAACTATCAATATATACTCCAGAAATGTTAAAGGATCTTGAATGGGGTGAGGAAAGAAAATAACCCAAGCTCACTGATTACTGGGTGGTATCCTAGTGCCCAGTCACAAGAAGCAAGGAAGAAAATTTTCATTAGGGGAAGAAAATCACACTCAGTTATTCCAATGTAGCCTGAGACTTTCTCTTTTACATGGCTCTGAAAAATGTCTTTGACAGGAATAGCATTAAACCTAATTTAACTGGTTCCTTGAAAGGTTGGGAGAAATGCAGGTGATTCCTATTCTTGCATGTAATACAAAAGACCTATTTTATCCTTTTGTGATTCAGTTGTATTATCCTTCTAATCAAACACATCAAGTGTTTAAAGACCAACTTGCAGTTGCCTGCAGGATCTGCCACAGGGTTTCTTATGGTGTTTCCTTAGGTCCACAGGGCTTCCTCCAGCAAACAAATAGGACTTGGAATGAGAAGTCTCTCCTGCACAATGGTAGCCTGCTCTGCTCAGGCAAGCAGCAAGAGGGAAGAAAGGGTTTAAGGCTTATGCTGTTGGGAGCCAATTTATTAGTCTACTATGATCTTCTAATTCTTACGTAGTGAAGAAAGTGGGAAGATAGCTCATAGGAAGCCATCTGTGTGTGTGAACATTTCTTGTGAGAAAAGGAAGTGGAACCATTGGTTTACTGTATTAGAAAACTAAAATCCATATATATACACTCAGAATTATTCTACCAAGACTCATTAAACAAAGCTCTAATACTGCTAAGATTTCTTTTTAGAAGTAGTAGGTTTTCTGTGGTATGTGTTGTAAAAGGAAAACTACTACAGTGCATGTCATAGTTCTTAATTATCCACTTGGAATAACACATTTCCTTTCTGTATGTGGGAGTTAAATGCAAAGTGATGTAGATACAGGTAGAGATGGCTGACAAATAAAATACACTGAGGCTTATGTGAATTCCTCTGTGCAGGAGTTTGTCTCCTGAGAAGCATCTGCAGTTCAAGAGTAAATGGGACAGGTAAAAAAGCTGTCTTTGCAACTTGCTCCTGACTTCCACACCAACATCACACTCACTTTTATAGTTTACACATGTATATATATGTATGTGTATGTTGTGGGATTTCTTTTCTTCTGGAATAATTGTACTATTAAGGCTGCTATAATTAGAGCGAATTATAGGTTGCCTTAAAGTGAGCAATGAGTTCCTAGTTCTACCTACTACTACTTCCTCTCTCCTTTTTTTTTTTCTCCCTTCATTTTTGATCTCTGAAGATAACAGTGCCTGGATTTGAAGGCATGTAGCAAATGCAAAATTATTTTTGTTATGTTTGACACTTAATTTTTAAAATTAATGCAGGTGAGGACTTAGGCACAAAACTTTGGAACTGAGTTCCAAGTTGAAGAAATTCCTAATTGTTTAGGAATGTTTAAGCCCCGTAAAGAAATCTCTCTCTCTCAAATATACACATGCAATCTGTAAAACCACATCATCTCACTCATGTGAGGGAAAAACATTCGTACCCATTTCTAGTATCAGTACATGTTACAAGAAAATGTGACTAGCAGAATTCATCCTTGGCATATTATCCCTCTGCAGAAAAGATATGCAAACTGTATTTTAATTATTCTACTGAAACATAATACTTGGTATCTTGAAAATGCTTCAGATGGGACCCATGGCATGCTTTTGTGCATAGGTTTTTATGAGGGACCTTGAATGTGTGGGAGTTATTTTGTTGCTCTGTCATCAAGACTTGTTTGGCTTGCAGAAGATGTAGGCGTAGCCCCAGGAGTCAGTGGAATCAAGCAATCATTCCTCCAACATTATAAAAGGATAATAATCAAGAGAGAAACACAGAGGTCCAGTGTCTTTAATTCTCTTTAAATATAAAAGCTCTCAATTATATGTCGGAGGTGCTGTATTTTACCCCTCCAGTTCCTAAGCAACAGCTATTTTCAGATTGAGTGCATCTGGTGTTGTCTACCTACTTCAGGCTTTTGCGAGGTAATTCGCCAGCGAAAGCGAAGCTTTTCTCTGTCTTGCCCGATTCCTTTTGTCGTGGCACAATAAGCAGAGGGGTACTTTAGAGAAACCGGAGAAGCCCGGGTGCAACCAGTTTCAATCTCACAGCTCACACAGACTCGTGCACATCGGGGAGCTCTGCCATCTACAGCAATGAAGCACGGGAGTCAGAAGTAAGATTCTTGACACTGGTTTGGGAGAAGCCTTTTTCTCGAGTGTGGAAAAAAACCCTCTAGAGCAGATTCAAAATGATGAGCCGGCAATCTCTGTACTTGCTGAAGCGTAGATGGGAGTCAATTCCCGCTGCCGACCAGGTACTGTTCTCTGGTGAATCTGTTGTGTCTCTGTTGTCCCTTATGTGCCACTGTAAAGACATTTAAGGTGATTTGGTGGTGGTGGTTGGGGTCCTCTGCATACAGTGAGAACCAGCTGATCGTTACTTGTCATTTCCACGATGAATGCTGCAAAATGTTGGTAAAGCTGATTTTTGTGCTTCTGAATGTGGAGGAGCCATGACAAACCCACTAATTCAGACTTACTTAACCAACAGTATCTCCCTCTATCAAAATTTTGAGACTTTTCTAAAGATTTTAGGAGTATTTTAAACAGAGTGGCTAAGAAAAAGTGTAATCTACTGCTGATGGGTTCCTCAGGGCATGTCTTCAATGCATTCCATACCTTACAGGTATGTATACATGTATGAAAACATTAATTACAAGTAGATATAATGCATTGGCAGAATCTCAGCTTTTCCAGCATCATTTTGATTGGTGCATCATTTCAAGGATGTTAAGAATGATGAGAGTAAAGCAGATGTAAATGATGTAGACCAGATGTAACATAAAAATTGTGGGATGCTGTTTGGAGTGAGCGTCATCACTGCAAGCAGGGCTATGAGGTTGTGACTGGGAGTAGGAGTAGTACATTTCCTATTTCTTGCTCCAGGCACTCCAGGAATCTGTGATTTTTTTTTTTTATTTTTTTTTTCCCCAGTATCTTACCTGAGATGTAAAGACATAAATAATTCTAGAAATAATATTGCAAGGAAAGTGGAGGTAGTAGCTTATTGCATCCAACTCAGTTTGCTCTATAAAATTGTCTGTGAAGGGGTGCATTTATCAGTGGGAAAGAGGCAATTTGGGAGAAAATTCTTCAACAGAAAGAAGGGCAGAGTACAGAAATAGTTCCCAGTTTTTGCGAAGGATCCTCCTGTATATTTTTCATTGGGGAAGGGAAGGGCAAATTACATGCCATATTTTATGGAGTTGTATGTTTTAAAGCCAAATTGGACCACCGTGAACACCTGGACATTTCAGACATATTACTATTCAAAAAAATGCTGTCACATCTGTCACATCAGGCATGTTTTCTGTTTAAATAAGAATATATCTTTTAAATATATATACTCTTAATGTAAAGGCTTTGAGTGAATAATAATACACCATATTCTTTGATAAAGTTTTTCTATTTTTTAAATATTGTCTGTTTTCAACATAATGCCTTCTCATTTGACTTTTTTCTCATTTAAATCTCCCACCATATCCATTTGCTACACTTTTGAATGGCAAATTTAAAAAGCCCTTTTTCAGAAATACTCTCTTTTCCTGAACAGATACCTAGATAATTCTTCTCCTTTGTTTTGCTATCATTTAAACTAGCTGAAATATTAAATTTCAAAAGAATCAGATTCTCTGATTCTCACAATAAAAAAAAAAAAGGCTATTAAAATAATAAGGCATTGTTGATGAATACAATTTCATTGTATTGAAATTGATCTAGTTCGATCAGGCATTCTTCAGTCTGCTGGTAAAAGAGGAGTAAATAAATGCTTTGTTGTGAAGTGAGTGATTCATCATCTTGTTTCTGTTAAGATGTAGAGGCACTAATGTAATTTCAAAGGAAAGCTCCATTTCAGCCTCACTTTTCCAGTGTTTCCTTTTCCTTTTGATCACTCTAAACCTTATGCTGCATTGCATCATACCAGGTTACAGTATGATGTGCCTGGGAAAAATAAGTATTCCTTACCTAGGTGTGAGGTGTGCTTGACTGCACTGAGCTGCATATCCTTTCCATCATCAGCCCCCTCAATGCCTCTGGAGGATTTGAAAAGAGAACAGGTAATTTCCCTGACGCATCTACCACTTTGGGAGAAGTGAGGCTCAGTAAGTGATGCACGTAGATTCAGTTGACTTGAGCATAGCATGAATCTGTAAGGATTGTTTGAAGACAGAGGGAGGTAAGATGATGCTCAACTTGAAACAAATGGATATTTCTCTGTCTGTTCTTACTGTTCCTCCTACTGGGTGGCACAGGTGGAGTGGGGCTGCTCTGCTTGTTTTCCCCCTTGCTCAAGAGAGCCTCAGAGGAAAAAGCAGTTACTGTGCAAGATGACGACCACAGAGGCAACTTCTTCAGCATTTTAAGCTGATCCTGGTCACACAGTTATCATATAAAAGTAATAGCTCTGCCTTTTGGTGCAAATTCATTAGTTAGTCCTTAAAGGGATGCACTGTTCTAGGCTAAACTTGAGGAAATTATATTATATTTAGATTGGTAAGTAGTAACACAGGAGGTTATTTCTCTGTTCAGAAGAGATGAAAGATATTTATGTTAACAAATGGCAAAACCTCTCCAAACTGGTTTACTGTCTTACCACTTTAAAAAAAAAAAAAAAAAAAAAAAAGACTAAAAAGGAAATAAAATGGGATTCTGAAAGTAGGATTTTTAGCTTGGCCTTGTTCCTAGTTTAAAATAATATGGCAGATCTGACTTTTAAGGACATGGGAAATGAAAGGCCACAGTCTGACACTCTATTTGATCTTAATTTCTGGTTTTTGGAAGTCATTAAGTGCTTTTATTCTTCATGTTGCATACTTTGCATCAAATCTAATAAAGCCCCAAACCATTTAGGCAGGGATGAGCAGACTGAGAAGTAGGGGCAGAGAAAGAGCAAGAGTATTTATGATGGTTATAGACAATGTTGTTGGGAGAGAGGTGTTGCATAATTTTATTTTTGATCTTTTGAGCATCGTCTATGCTCACAGACAGTACAACACAGAAGTCTTCCTGGTTTCCAGGGTCTGGTATCACAAGAGAATTTTTTGGTTGGTTGTTGGCTTTCTGTGTGCGAAAAAGAGTGAGGAAAGTGGATTTAAGTGTGAAACCTGAATTAGATCTTTTTGGTTTTGGTTGGTGAAAAACATCTTATCTAGATACGTATTTTTGTATGTGGAAGAGCTTTATCCCATGGACATTTTGCATAGGAAAATTTAAGCAAATGTTGATGAATTACATATACTAGAATCTATTCAACTGTAGTATCTTTCAGTGCTTGATTCTGGAATGTCTTTAAATCTCTAAACAGTTTCAGAAGGAATTACCTTTATCGATCTAAGGGATGCATTTATGAATGCTTTTCTTCCTTGTCCACCCAGCAGTTCAGATTGCTGAAAGTCTTTCTTGAAGTTTCAGTAGAGGTTTGGGGGAAATTTTGTTAGTTTTAGTTGATGTCTGTGCTTGAGGATCTTGTTGCTTGGACTGATGCTAATTTTTTATGCCTGCTAGCTACAGATGAGAATGATCTAAGTGAATGGATATGCATTTCGAATGCTGTGGTTACCAAATGATCCAAAGGTAAAGTGTTAAAGATTTGCTGTAAGCATGTTGAGTATTTGCCTCTGCCTGAAATTCCCTGTAGATTTCATGAGCCATAGCCTTTGAGCATAAGTTGTATTTGATATCAGTCATAAGGCAGGAAAAATCTACACACCTTAGTCCATGATGTAAACTTCTAATCATTTAATTGATGACTGTGAATTTAAAAACAGGAACTAGACCCATACAACAATATAAAAGCCAAATAACCTAATAACTGATATACAGATTGATATAGCTATAGATTTTTCAAAGGGGTGTGCTGGGAAGGTAAACAAATACATCAGTAATACTCCTGTAGCTCGAAATGCATGCTTATAGCAGTATAAGTAATGCTAGTAGTGCTTTCTGTACCATTAAGACACTTAGCCACAGACCTTTTTAGTATTTGCATCTTGCTTTCCTGCTCTGAATGATCCTCACTCATAAGTCGTACACATCCTTACAAGCAGGACAGTATCAGGGACCTGACTGAAAATTTTCAGTGCAACAAGGATTCTTGGTATGTGCCTCCTTTCTGTGCAAAGATCACGAAGCTCTTCATAGCAGAGGGCATGAGGCACTGGTTGTAGGTGAGGAGCCTTCAGAGCAGTCTGTGTGGGATTGTGTGGGTCTCCCAGGCTCACAGGTTGCCTAAGGATTAGGAAAATGTGCTATGGAGCCAGAGTCAGCTGGAGACAAGAAGTTCCTTTTCTAGCCTGTGCCTGCTGGGTTGTGCCTGGTTATTCCTTTTGCACAGCCTGTCTTCTAGGCAGCCTACGGCATGTGATGGGAGCTATGGCACCACTGCCAGTGTCACAACACATGGTCTCTTTAAGAGGTTTTGGTGGCATCAGAATAATAAACACACACAACTGTGGACAGGCAGAGCAAGCCAAGACAGAGGTCATGCACTACCTTGTACTATTGCATGTACTTAGAAGAAGTGTGCACCAGCAGGCCATCAGTCAGACAAGCTGCAGGAGCAGCAGTGTGAATGACCATGGGAGAGGAGCTCAGCAGAAGCCCCCAGCTCCCCTTGTATCTCCAGGTTGTTCAAATCCATGCACCCAGGTGTTACCACCTTTTCAGTCATAGCTCATCTCTCCCCCCACCTTCACTTTAGAAAGGCCTATGGGGAATACATACCTGGAGCAGAGTTTCTGCTGGGACATACCACGACAGCCATCCTTGTATCTAACCCAGTCCCTCTTCTTATACCTAAAAAGAGGGTTTTTTAAAAAAATGTTTCCTGTTTAAGTATGTTTTTGTGATTTTCCAGTTATTCATTGTTAGTAAAACCTTACATTATCCTTTCATTCAGAAGACAAGTTTTCAAAGCCTTAGTGACAGAGTAGAGATTTGGTGTGTTTGGGATGTTATAAGAGACCTCATGGGAGGGTTGTGGGTTGGTTGGAAGATGGAGCTGGGGATGGAGAAGGAGACTTTCTTTTGCACAGCAGGAAAGGTGCAGAAAGCTGAGACTGGGATTAAGAAAATACTTCTTCGCTTTCTAATGGAGAAAATGAATGATGTAATGCAGAAAGCTATCCCAAAGAAATAATCTCCCTCAGATTTGGCCTTGCTTCTCTTAGGAGTGAGGATTTGAGCCACAGGCACTAGCTGTGGCTACTACAGGCTCTAACAAGTATGTGGGAGGGGAACAGGGTGGTAATGAGCTTGGCACCCGAGAGATCATTCCTGCCTGTCAATATACCAACACCACTGCTTGGGAGATGACTGGGGTCATCTGGGGGAAGTCAGAATTGTCAGGATGTGCATTTAGGCCAGGAAACAAATGTTTCCAAAGTACAAGAGAGTCCAGTTCATTTCAGGAAGATCAGCACCAAAAATGTATTTGTTGTCTTGCATGGCTTTGGCCAGCAAGAGCTGGGGCAGAGAATCTTAGCACTGCACATCCTTCGTGTTGGCAAATATCAATAAAATGTCCATTTTTCAGTAAGTGTTGATGTTGAGCTGTAAGAGGGTAGAAGCCCAGAGAACAGAAGACAGAATATGTTGTACTGACAGTTGTGACACAGATGATGCAGGCAAACCTTCTGCAACCTCCCATATCCATCCCATGCAGAATGGAGAAAATTCTTTTAAGTGGTGTCAGCCACTGTTAATCACCTTCTTTTGTCAACTTCTCCGTAACAAAATGATTGGCAGTGGGACACGAATGAAGCTTGATAATGACAGCCCTTTTCTTAAGACTCAGTCACTCTGTCTTGTCAATGTTCTTCATAGCTAAGCAGGAGAGCAACACAGATTTACAGAAACAACTGCCTTTCTTCCTGAAAATGTTTCTCTGCTGTTAATCCTCCCAGGTTTGTAGTTCAAGTCTTGCTGCTAGACAGGCAGTCTAGCTGTGTGACATAAAGCAGAAGGTTGCTGATGCTACTCAGATTAAATTGTATTGTAAATTGTATTTACTTTATTCAGTGAGCAAATTCCAGTTCAGGAAGGTTGCAGTTTGTAGGATCGTAGCCATACTGCAGTTCAGCGCAGTTTGGAACAACTATCAGCATTGAAAGGCAAACAGCACTCTGAAATCATATCCTGGTTAAATGATTTCTTGAAGCAGCATGTTAAGAGAATAAGCAGTTAGGCACAATGACATTTTACTTAGTATTTTGAAAAGCAGAGATTGTAGAAGCTGATTTGCTGTCTTTTGTTTGTTTGTTTTTCCGAAGCATTGCCTTAGACTGAAGAGTGCGTATCCAATACTGTGGTGCAGATACACACATACTGATCACAGCAACTGAATTGAGAGGATGAGATTGTGAATTGGTGTCTTATGGACCAGAGAAAGTGGATCTTTTTCTCTTTGGGGTGATCAGACTCCTGAAGTACCCCTCAATCTCCTTGCATTTCTCTTATCAACCCAGTGTAACTTTCTGGTCCAGTAGTTTTCTTTTTTTGTTGTTTGTTTGTTTTCAGATCCCTGTTTGTTACATAGTTTAAGTTTACTGGTTTTATTTCTCAATTGCTTCTTTATAAAGGCCTTTGAATTAGTTCAGGAGCTTATGGTGTTCAGGTTAAAAAAAACACTGGTTAAGAGATTTTGTTCATGTGCATTTTGGTTTTTTTTATTAGTTTTCCAGTTGCAAACTGTTAGGAACAATGCTTAGGGCATCAGTTAGACTGATTTGTTGGATATAGGGGAATTTCTAATTTATTGGCATCTGACAGTTAAACTTACTGGTTATCTGTAAGTACCCATAGAGAAACCTGCAGACTTGGAGAGTTAATCTGCTGAAATTCAGGTCCTCTGCTTTACCACAACCTAAAACTATCTGCAGGTTTTTACATTGAAAATTCTTCAATTTACCAAAAATTGCTCATCCATAACCCAGTCACTGAAAGAAGAACTACACTTGAGAATGTCCTGAGCCCAGAATGGTGTACCTGAAAGAGGTTAGTAGTTAATGATGAGTAAAATAGTGTCCCTTAGTCTTCTGGAAATAGCTATACTGGATAATTTTTTCCAAATACAGGCTAACCATTGCAAGGGGAAAGGTCAGCACAAATATTTAAAGTTTTACAAAAGTATAAGCAACCAAAACCAGGGTTTTATGAAGGGAAGTGGCAGCCAACATAATGGGCAACAGAGCTAGCTTCCTTGTAATGAAAAAACCCTCATGTTAAAGTTATGTAGCACCATCACTTTTGTGATGACAAAAGACTGAATTTTGGCTCCTCACAACTGCTAAAAGCTGAGAGTTGTGCCACGAGGTGTTCTTTTCATTTACAGTAACATCTTAAATTTCACGTATTGCATGTGTGTGTTTAGAGTATTTGTTGCCATCCCAAAGAAATTGTTGGACACAAGTATTATAAATTTTTGGCTTCTTGTTTTTAGAGATGAACCCAATTATGCAATGAACGTGATTAATTTACTTAATTTTTTCCTGAGCAGTGGTTATACCTTGTCTTCAGCCAGGATGTTAATAGTAGCATTGCTAGAGGATGTGGGCATCTCTAACCTTCATTACAGAGTTTCCACAATGCTGTTAGTGTCAGAAGATGTCTTCAGTTAATGAGGACAAAGTGCACTGACTGATTTCACTCTTAATGGTTTTAAAGCATTTTTATTAATACTGTTTTAATATATTTCTTTCCCCTGTGCTTTGTGTCCATACTGGGGAAGATAGATGTGCCATCATTGCTGCTCTCTGGGATAGTTTTAAAGAATAAATAAGTTAAAATATTACCTATTGTTCTTTCCTTAAAAGAACACATGCTGAACTCTCTAGTAGTTTATTTTATGAGTTTCCCAGTGGAAAAGCTCACAGCTGATCAGCTCTGTTCTCAACAGCAGATGGTCTTTTTCTGCTTGACTTTAGTAGTGTGCCATAATTTTGCTCTGTGTCTGATGGATCAGTGTTCAAAATTTCAAAATGAATTATTGGACCAGCCTCCTGAGATTTTTGAATAAGCCAGAGCTGGAGTAAATCTTAAAGTCAAGTCATAAAAAAGAAAATTTCATGTTGGGTTGGATTTTGCAGATCAAAGGTTCATTGTGTAATGGGTCTGCATTGCTCAATTTTCAATTCCTGAATGACCTTGAATGTTACAAGAGCAGTATGAATTCTTGCAGTCCATAAAGGAAGTCTGGAGATTATCAGACCCGAATCTAGAGCTCATAATTGTTAAGTTACTGGGATTTATGCAGAACTAAAAATTCTGCTTGCTACAGTGAATAGACAAGCCCCTAGACCAGAGGTAGAGGCATCAGTTATTCAACTGCAAAAAAAAGTTAAAAAATAAAAATAAAAATATATATATAATGAAAAAGTTACCTTTATTAATAACCTGGATGATGGACAGAGTGGACCCTCATGAAATTTGCAGATGATACAGAACTGGGAGGAGTGGCTGCTACACCAGGTGGTTGTGCTGACATTTAAAGGGACCTTGACAGGCTGGAGAAATGGGCCAACAGAAATCTTACGAACTTCAGCAGAGGGAAATACAAAGTCATCCCACACCTGGGGAGAAATAACTGCTGGCACCAGTACAGACTAGGGACTGATTGGCTGGGGAGCAGCTTGGCAGAGAAGGACCTTGGGGGTCTCAGTGGACACCAAGTTGAAGATGAGCCAGCAATGTGTTCTTATGGCAAAGAAAGCCAACAGCATCTTAGACTGAGTCAGGAAGAGCACTGCTGACAGGTTGAGGGAGGTGATCCTTCTCCTCAGCTCAGCGCTGGTGAGACACATCTGCAGTGCTGGGTACAGGTCTGTGCTCCTCAGTATAAGAGGCACACAAAAACACTGGTGTGTGTCCAACAAAGGGACACAAAAGTGATTAAGGGACTGGAGCATCTGTCATAGGAGCAGAGGCTGAGACTGCTGGTCAGCCTGGAAAAGAGAAGGCACTGGAGGATCTTGACGGCATGTACAAATACTTGATGGGAGGGAGTAATGGAGATGGAGCAAGACTTTTCTTGGTGGTTCCCAGTGACTGGTCAAGAGGCAATGGGTACTAACAGAAGTATAGGAATTTCCATTTAAAAATGAGAAAGTACTGGTTTACTGTGAGGGTGACCAAGCACTGGAAGAGGTTACAGGGAAAGGTCATGGTGCATTCATACTCAGAGATGCTCAAAACCCAACTGTATACAGTCCAGAGCAACTGGCTTTAGCTGATGCTGCTTTGATCAGGGAAGTTGAACTGGATGATCTCCAGAAGTCACTTTCTACCCTCAACCCTTCTGTGGTTCTGTGTCCCATATAATCTTGAAGATAGGCTTCCACAGGGCCCTGTTTTTTCCCTTAAACTACAGGACATTGGGCTTTTCTTTCACTAAGTTTAGCAGCTCAGAGTTGTGATGAGGTGCATTAGGGCTACTAGCTGGTTGTCTCTGCTAACAGTCACATATTTGCTGGCAAGTAGAATTGCCAAGAAGGTCCGGCTGAGAGTGATACCACAATATACTGGTGGCACTGGTAGATCATAATGCATTAACTAATGTCCTTCTTGTGCCTGGATGATGCTTGTAAGAGAGATGGAAAAAGTCCAGAGAGAAGGGGAATAGGGTCTTTTTTCTACTAATTCATTGCAGCTCACAGGGAGATTTGAGGGATACGGTGTTAGTGATCCACTCCTGCTTGTTAAGGTGTGGAAGCAGGAGGTGAGCTTGTGGAGTTGCAGAGACTCATCCTTTCTACATCCTAGCCCCACCCAGTAGCTGGAAGACACGTGGCAGTAGCAGATGTTTGCTTTTCATTTTCCTTACACCTCCACACCCACACACACACACAAATTGGGAGGAGGGAAAAAAAGCCGTAGATGGAGAAGGGGAGCCAGAAATTTTTTTTCCAAACAGAGCTGGAGCTTTATTAAGAACTGGCTATCAAGGTAGTGATTTAAAACATGTAATCCCTTTTCAGACTACATGGATAGTACTTTGGTAGAAACCCAGATAACCTTTTTTTTTTTTTTTTCCCCTGTTTCCAGTAACTTTGCTTCTGAAGCACAAGAGCTCACTTCTCTAAAAAATGAGCTCTAAAAAATGAGAAAATTACACTCCTTCATACTGCCTGTTATTCTTCTGGTATCTGCCAGACAAACAGTTGGAAATTTTCTGTCTTACACAGTTTTGAAAGTTCATGTGGTTTTCTCACATACATGCCCTCAGCTTCAGAGTAAACTGCACACATTAAGACATTTTCAGTTTTCACATCCAGGATAGGAGGACCTGTATCTTTAAAGTTAAGTGACAGGTATGATAAAAATGTGGAATGGCAATAAGCTTTTTGTCCTTCATATTATCATGGACCAATTTTTATAGGTGTCTAAAATTAATAAGTCTCTGCATATAACGATTGTGTTTTAGGTCTCCTGGAGGGTTTTATGTGCTTGCTTCTTTTAAATTAACAGTTGGAGTTGAGTGAACAATCTGCGACTTAATTATTTTATATAAAAGTCTTCATAAAGATGCAGAGGAGGAAGGGGGGTTAGCTGACAAGAGAAGCTGCAGTGGTAGTTTCTATTCCTTGCAACTCTGTGGGATGTGAAAGGGAGGAATAGCTAAAGTCCGTGATTAGGATCTTAAAGGTCCAACAATGCCTTTGAGACAGTGCTATCTCAGAATGGGAGTTGTTGCTGGGATTTTGATGTGGTTGCATTCTCATCACAGAAACAGCCCCTGGACAAAGTCACGCTGTGTATTTTGACTCATTTCTGTCCAGATGGGAGTTGCTAAAAAGTATTATTGTACCTGTGGTTTCTGTGTGTAGCTGCTAACCTCCTGTCTTACAGAGACTGCCTTTCTTTTTTGAGCTTACTAGTATTAGCATCAAAGAATGGTACAGTTTAATGTTGGTGGTGGGGCAACACAAGGCACAGCGTCATCTTTGTCAAAGGGCACAGTGCAGATGGACAGGGTGCATCAGCATCTCAATTGTGACACTCCCCCCAGCACACTTAGGCTATAGCAGAAAAGGGCATACTGTTCAGCATACATTTTACAATGAAGAGCAAGTAGAGCATGGAAGAGGAGAAAAAGTATAAACTGAAATGGATGTGCCTTAAGAAGAGTATGAATTAGTAAAGCATACTGTCTTGTCCTGTACCAGACACGTTTGCTGGAGTAAATCATAATCTTTTGACATGGGGTGTTCTGTTGACCTTGGGACTGCATAGACAGCACCTTTCTTTCAAAATTGTGATGCTTGTTCTCCATTCCCCTCAACACTGAGTCTTAAGATTTGGGAAGGAGAAACTGGAAAGGTTATGCAACTGGGCAGTGGATTCCTGAGATGCTCGAGGTCCTAAGGATGTGCTATTTTTGTTTCTGCAGGCATTTAAAAAATTGTACTTCCAACATTTTGTTTTGGAATTATTGCTGGAGTTCTGAAGTCCAGGAATTTTTAGCAAGTCCTCACCATGGGAGCAGAAAGAAACAAATCTGAGATATTTTAATATGTCACACATAGTTCTGTTGTTGCTAAAGGGAAGTGCTCTACTTAAAATGTCAAGACAATGTTACCAACAGCTGACTTCAGAGAAATGAGCTGGTGATCCCAGTTCAGTTTCTAATGGTCAGCTGTCTCTCACTGAAAATTCTACCTCAGTCTTTTGATGCTTGGGAGGTGTTTATTGTGTAATTGAGATGTAACCTGCCCTCTGCTTGTTTCTCAGATTGAGCTTTTTCAGAGTCCTTGTAGTAGGGTAGATGAACCTTCCTACCTTCCGTTATCAAGACCTATTTTCTATGCTCTAGAGGCAACCACTTGAAGTAGCAATCACATAAAGGTGCAGCATGATGTCTTTGTCAGACTGTTCTTCTGATGGTATTTGGAAGTGCATCTCCTATTTCTCTTTAATTAGAAATTGATGTGTCTTGATCTTAGCCGCTTTGCTAGGGAGATATATAAGCAGTACTATTTTAACTGGTAGAATTCTTCCCAACGTGGCACATGATCTCATTTGGAGTACTTTTCTCTGTTTTCCTCTCACCTGCCTGATCATCCCTCTCAGTATGAAGGTAACTAGTTTGAACCTGTCCCACTCATACACCCTGCTGTGTTGGAGTAACACTGATGACATCAAAGGACCTTTTTGGCTGTTAACATGAAATTGAAATTTAACTTAGTCTTTTGTGTAAATTTCTTCCACTGCCATAGGTATCTTGTACCTAGGCCTGTTTTAAATGCAATTTTGTAGCTCAGTAGTGTGACCATTATTTTTCCAGATATTACTTCAGGGCTCTCAGCCTGACCTGCCCCCCACCCCTTTCAACTGTGATACCTGTCCAGTCCTTTATGAAACTTGCTGTGTACTAGTGACATCCCAGACACGTTTTCAGCTGACCAGAGAGCATGTCAGCATTTATTAATTTTTCTTCACCTCAGCATTTGATGATAATCTTCTGTATGCTTAATTTACTGTATTAGGGCCTGTATCCTTTTTTTTTTTCTCCTTCAGAAATGTTTCAGTGCCTCTTAACTTTACTTCTTGACTCATCAGAAGCATAGTATAGAAACCTCAGACCTGTACTTCCTGTGCTTTCTCCCAGTTCCCTTCTAGATTCCTCTCAGGCCTCCTTTGTATCATCTTTGGCTCTGTGTAGGCTCTTGAATCCAAGAAAAGTTACCTTAGCCTTGCCAACTTTTTTTTTTTCCCTAACATTTCTAATATGGAACTTTTCCCATCCACAAAATGCAGTTCTCAGTATTTAAACCTTAATCCCTGCAACATCCACTGCTTTGATCTTTAAAAAAAAATACTCTTTCCAGTTAAGAGCAAAATCTTCAAATTTTTCTCATTATTCCTCTCCATCTGTTACTATTTCTAACAATGTAATTTGCTTTCATCAGAGCCAGTCTATACCTTTCAGTTGTTATCCTATATCTAAGCTTAACTCTTTCACTGTGCCATTTGACTGTATAATAACCTAGAGACTCTTTAGACAGGAAAACGAAAGGTGACTCTCTCAAACTTCTTTATAGCTTAATTTTGTTTCTGCTAATATTTCGCATTTGTGTTGTGGTTTGTTTTGTTTGGGTTTTTTTATATTCAGACTTTTTTTAATACTTGTTGCTATTATGTTTTATAAGCCAAATCCTATGGTCTTTATTATACTATAACATCTGTTATCTTATATAAGAATATTCACAGAATGTTAGGGGTTGGAAGGGACCTCTGAAGATCGAGTCCAACCCCCATTGATATTTTACAGACCAAAAATTGAGTCTTGCAGTACTTTTTTCTTTTACTCGGGTGACAGAAAATACCCATCTCTGCAGCAGTATTTTCACAGAAACTTCATAACAGATAATGTGACCATGTTTTTACTGTTTTCTGCATTTTTTTGTCTTGCCACCCTGAGAACAAAGTGAATTTGGCATTGCTATTTCAGTTTGTAAAAATATATTCTTTGTTTCATGTAATTTGACTTTATTTACCTTCTTTCCATTAAAAAGTTGCTAATCAGTGAATATTTATTTTATCATATCATGATTCATTAATGAGTATGAATGATTTAAAAGTACTGGGGGAGAAGGGGTGTGTGCAATATAAATAGGAGTAGGTGGTGAATATCTGAGGTAGGATTGCCACTGCGTCCAGTGGGATGGAATAGACTGCCCTGTGTATAATGTGCTCTGAAAACCTTAGTGGGGTGTAATCTGATTTCTTAGTCTGTGGCAGTGAGAAGTACTGCTCAGTGAGAGTTGCCATCCAGGTGATGCCTTAATTTGTTATGTCTGTGTGAGGATATTGTATTAACATCAAGCAAGACTTTTGCATAAATGCAAGAAAAATGACTCACTGCCTTCTCCTCTCTGCCAGCATCTAAAATGTGGTTGGTACCAATGTATCCATATTTTGTTTGAGTGCTGAGTATGCTGTGGGGGTGGGAAGGGTTTTGGGGGGATAGTGGCCTACTTTGTGGGTTTCTGCTGCCACCAGGCCACTGGAGCCCTTGCTGTGCGCTCAGTTTTCAAACTGATTCTTGGCAGAAAACTGCCCTATCCTGTGTCAGTGAAGTCATCACTTCAGCTGCTGTTGCTGCAAGCAGTTTTGCCTTCTGGGCTCAGAAAACGTCCCAATTATTTGACATGGGTGAATGTGTTATGAGAACTTGACATCACAATTTGCGTCATGTTGTCCACTTCATGACTCTCTGTTTTGAATTTCAAGGCCACATGCAAAATTCTTTCTGGTCTTCTTCTCTGCGAGCTTTTCTGTGGCAAGAGACAAGATGTTTTCCATACTCCATACTTGATGCACTGTAGAAGAAAGGAAATTGGCATTATTTACGTATGAGTTAATGAGGAAGGACAATTCTTCCAGTGCTACCTCCTGCTAGCAAGAGGGCACTATGTAATCACAAACCTAATGCAAGCTTTTAGTTACTTCACTTTTTTTTTTCCTTCTCAAATTCTCTTCTAATGCTAACAGTCTTTTAATTTCCTCCATACACTTATATCCATCCCATTTATTACAGTCCAGCATTGCTCTGTAACATAATCCAGCTCCTGCTCTAAAGTAATTGGAAGAGTCATCACATCCCCTTTCAGCCATTGGTCTGCTACATTAATTAGGCTTTTCTTTTTCTAGTCTACCCATCAGTTATTTTCTTCCTTCATAGATTTGATTCATGGAACCATTTAGGTTGGAAAAGACCTTTAAAATCATCAAGTCCAACCTTTAGCGTAGCACTACTAATTCCTCCACTAAACCATATCCCTAAACACCACATCTACACATCTTTTAAATATCTCCAGGGGTGGTAACTCAGCCACTTCCATGGGAAGCTTCTTTGAATGCTTGATAACCCTTTTGGTGAAGAAATTCTCCTAAGAGCCAACCTAAACCTCCCCTGGTACAACTTGAGGCTGTTTCCTCTCATCCTTTCCTTAAAGGCTCTTTTCTGCATTTGTTCAGTAAGGTAGGAGTCAACTTTCTTCATAAATGGGATGTAAAATAAGAGTCCACTTAGGTATTGGGTTAAAGGGAAGAACATAAATCAGGTATAAATCCAATTTTTTATCCTTTTATAAAGCACAAACCATTTAGTTCAATTTGAGAGCATAAAGTTTATCCTCTGTGCTATTCCCCAAAACATCTAATCTCTGCCTTGTTTAATGGCAAAAAATCTTCCCTGTGCCTTAGTGAAAAGGCTTTTTCTGCTTTATCGAAGTATTATGTTTTCTTTTTACGACTGCATCACATCAATGCCTTGTATTTGTTCTAGAATTGAATAGTGAATATGATCTTGATCATCTAAATTAGAGAACCTTTGAATTTGGGCTGATTGGCTGATTGAAAGCTCTTATTGCTAGTCTCCAGAAGTAAAGCCTTTAGCTGCATTACTGAATTTTGTCCATTTCTATCACTCCACCCCTCATGTTTTTTTGTTATGATGTCCCAGATCTCTGTTGTGTGGGCTGTGTCTTTGAATGCCATCATCAGTACCTGTCGTTTGCTGACTGTACTTGTGAAGTGTCACCAATAGGAGATGATGAGCTTTCCTAAGACTGAACCTGGCCTTTGAGAAACTCAGAAAATTATCTCTCTGCAGTCCACACTGACACACTGGTTATTCCTCAGATTTTTTTTATCACTAACTTCAGCAGGAGCAGCGGCCAGACAACAGTTTCCCATCTGATGTGGATAACAGCAGCACCACAACTGTGAAAACAAACAAGCATGTGTGATGGCGGTGGGGAAGAGGATGAGGTCTTGAGTCTGTCTCTGCTGTCTGGAGGATCACAGTGATAGAAGTGGGTGTCTTTCAACTGGATGAAAGTTAAGTTCATTAGGGTCTAGTAAGAGAAATGTGGGGTCCAGACTGGCAGGTTGGCTTGCTGTATGTGATGCGTATGATGAGCAGACAGCAAGACAGAGGTTGAGCAAAATGTATATAGTGAATAACTTGTGTAATGGTGAATACACCATACATATAAGAAAAGAATAGTTGAAGAAAAAGGCAGCGGGAATATTCCCTCTCACACAAAGGGACAGAAAAGCAGAAGCCTTCTCCAGGGCAGATAGCTGTAGGGATGGAGTAAATTGTCAGTCATCTGTCTCTGTCGCCTAGATTACCTGATGTATTGGAGTAGTTAAAGAGGATTCGACTACTTACTGTGCTTTCTTTTCTCTGTCTAGTGTTTAAAGAGGAGGCAGGTCACTGAGAAATCCAGCACTTTAAATTCTCAGCTGATGAATGGAACAAATTGTGACTACAGTGAAATAATTGTCATGCCCTGTAACCCAAAACAAGTTGGGAATCCACGTTAGGAAGAATCACTCACTAAGCTGCACGGGCTGATTTGGGAGCTGGCTGATGTCAAATGTGGTCCTTCTTTCAGGAGACATTCTGCAAGGCATTTTTGGCAGAGGCTCAGCAAAAGAGTTGACAGCACTTTATGGTTGTGATGTCAGAAGACCTCATATCGTAGCAGCCCATAAAATAAACTTTATGTATCTAAGAAGGTGTGTCAGATCTCATCCCTTTCTTAGATGTATGGGTTGCCAGATATTGTGGGACAAATCTAGCTGTTTGGTGCAGCTTTTTTTCTGCTCTGCTGTCAAGCTGGAGTTTCTTCAGTTAGGGTTATGAAGAATAAAGAATAAATGTTTAAATAATATATTTTCCATAGGTATATGGATAGACTGTATATGTAGGCACGTGGGAGGGATGTGGGTGTATGCTGCATTTAAAAAGCCATCTTACATATGCAAAAAAATACTTTAAAACATGAGGAAATTTATCATGTCTTTGTTACTAAAATCTTATTTATGTTTTATTATTATTTGGTTCTGATATATCAGATAAATCTGCTCTGGAGAACCAATTGCAGCTTTGGTACCTGTTGTGATGGGTTGTTCTGTTCAAGGACTGGCCATGGAAAAAGCAGAAGCAGCATCTGTGCCTAGCCTCTATTTTCACCTCTGGAAATTATCCTGCTTTGGCAGGGGTGGTCAGACTCAGTGGTCTCCAGAGGCCCCTTCCAACCATTCTGTGAAATTACTTCCTGACCATGAAATATGTCTGCATTGCAGGATTTTTAAACAAATTCTTACTTATTGTTTGCTCCCTGACAATCACTGCTGTGGAGAAGTGTATATAGGTCTGCAGCTCCAGGTCATCTGGATTTCCAGCTAGTCACGTGGCTCCTTTCTCAGTTTGAGGAGCTATCAAAGGGTAATGATTTCTAAATGAGTGATTAATTTTCTGTTAATTGAATCATTTTATGACCTTTTGGAAGGGAAGGCAGAAAGTACTAGGAAACTAGGAAAAAAACAACTGTTTCCTTTTGGAGCATGGAGTGAGTACTGATGAAGAGCAGATAGGTATCAGTCCTAGTGCAAGTGTAACCATTTAGGTTTAGATGGCTTGCAATTACAGCTCAACCTAAGTGGGTTGCTCTGCAAGCAGAAAATCTAATTATATGTAATTAGTCAGTAATTTATGTTTCACATCCTATATACAACCCAATTCCCTAATCCCTGTCACTACCATAAATTTGCTAAGAATCAGCTGGACAACAGAGGGTAGGGGTGGGGTGTCCTGGCCAGGTGACTATTGACCTCTTATTGAAGCCCTTCACTCTCCACTTTGAAAGTCATACCAAGTATTACCTCCCATTGAAACTGATGGTCATATAAAGGAGTTTTGCCAGAATTGAAATGCATTTGGCTTTTATTTTGCTGTCAAACTTGGTTGAGAGCAGCCAAGAAATTTCAGCTGTTTCACTAGAAGGCTTCTGAGGGATGGACAGGAAAAGAGGTACCACATTATTAGCTTTATTTCTGTAAAATACTGCCAATGTAAAAAAAGAGAAAGTGATCTGACAGAATTTTTGTGTCTATTAGGCTGTAATAAGTAACTGATTATTTCTAGCCAAGAATATTTTGTTGAGGTTAGAGCATTTCTTAGTCTGGGTAATTCTTTTGCTGGTTGTGTGTTGGAGTTTGTTGACATACGTAGGAGCATACAGCACTTCCAAGAGTGCTCATTAATTGTGGATTAGCACATATCTGTAATTATTCTTTTGATTACTTCCCTGATTGAGTGTAAAATGAATAATATACTTGGTAACATTCATGTAAAATACACAAATTAAAGAACAAATCATAGGTCTTTTGGAAGAAGTTTTGCACTTCCCAGCAGGAGGACAACAGAAAGAATAGATTTCTTTCATACAGACACATCATTAGCTGCTGCCACAGAAATACAAATTTCCTTTGACATTCCCACTGAAATTAGATCACCTTTCCTCTGTTTTCTGATACAATTAATACTATTGCATTAACATTAAAAAGAAGAAAAGGAGCATGTGACCTCATCAAAGAGGCAAAACAGATTTCAAAGCAGATACCATCTTTTGTCCTGCTTAAATGCTGCTGGACTCCCTGTGAGCCCAGAACCAGATATAGTATAAATTTTCATTTCTAAATTATTTTATTAGAAATCAGAGTGAAGTGGTTTTGAACTGTTTTCAAAGAGAGTTTGTGATCTGACAAGTTCTGAAGGCTCAGACACCCACTGTTGCTGTGGGGTTGGAGGAGGCAATGGAGGGAATTGGAAGGGTTTCGTGCATAGAATAGATGCAGTGCAGAAGTATCTATTCCTCTCTCCCACCTCTGATTTGCTTAGCCTGCCTATAAATGTTGATGCCTGGTCACTTCTTCAGTTCTGAGTCTGGGGTTTTGGTGTGTTTTGTTTTTTTGTTAAAGGTTTCTAAGCAGTGTAAAATTTCGTGGTGAATATAACTAAAGTATATAGGGGATAAGATGCAAAACCAATGTCTTTGAATTGAGCTTCCACTCTGGTAATTGTAAGATTAAAGGCTGCTTCTATTGTGGCATCTTTGTTTCCTTCTTAGCTTATCAAAGTCAGCCTGGTTTGGGAAGAGTATTGATTTTGGCAGTACGCTGATGTGTAGATAGAAGCACATTATCTTTGGTATTGGGAACAGTTCAGCCTATACTGAAGCTGGCAGATACCCTCAGTAATGTAATTCCATTTCTCAGCTCACCTGGCTTGTCTGCTTCTTGTAACTGGGACATCTTTCACAGTTAGCTTTGTTATCCCTGTACCACTCTCCATCGTTCCATAAGCATTTCAGTTAAAACACTCAGCATCTGTGTTTTATTGCAAGTGTCCGTGGCCTTGACTATCTGTAATTGCTCAATTATTTAATTCCCTTTTTTGTTTTGATATTTTTTTATTAATCTCTGAAACCATTGGAAAAAGATGGCTACAATTCAACTGTTTTTATGTGAGGGAGACACCAGGTGCAGTGGATATAGTTCAGAGAAGACAGAGCACATCTCATCTCAAAAACAAACAAAAATCCACCCCAATACAGCTAAAACAAACAAACAAAAAAGCAGCACAGTTTGGCAGGGTTAGTGCAGAGGCCTCCAGTTACAGACAGATGAGGTTGTTTCTGTCATGCCACATCAAGAGCAAAGCTCTTTGTTTGATCTCCTGAGCAGCTGGAGTAGAAGGGAAGGTGACAGCAAGTCCACTCAGGTGAATGAACCTGCCCCAGCGCCTCGAGCCCTGGGGCCAGGGCACAGTGGAAACTCCATCCTCATGCTGACTGTGACAAAATTGCTTTCCCTCTTGCTTGAGATCACAGTGTCTTGTCTTTACACTGTAATGAAATAGTTAATACTGTACAATGTGGAAACTCCACATCTTTAAACACCCTGTGCAGAAAACTGCACCAGGAGGATTGCTTCTCTGCTCACCTTCGATGTCAGCTACTGTCTCGGCACTGGCTAAATGTGCTGCTCATGTCAGAGAAGCGAGGGCTCCTTCAAAAGCACTCCTGACCCAACTGGCCTGCTTGCTCCTTCTGCTTTCTCTTTTCATGGACAAAAAAAAAAAGTCAAGTGAACCAGATTGAATCCTGCCTGTAAACTTCCAACACTGCCTCCGTAGCCAGCTGCAGTGTTTATCACCGATGAAGCTGTGGGAGCAGAAAGAAAGCTGCCTTTGATTTACCAGTCTCAGATGACGTAGCAAAGATGTCAGGAAAATCATTTAAGGACCTCTTAACTGACCAGAGTTATTGAGCTTGTAGCAAAGGAGGAATGGTATGATGTTGTTTTGGCACGGCTCTGTTTCCCGTGGTAGATGTGTTGTAACCCTGTTTGGAAGCTGTCTGTGTTTTGCATGTCAATGTGCTAATCAAATTTGAGGTAAACGAAGACACACAAGACTTAGTGCTTCAGTACTTTCCTCAAGAAGCTCAATTCCAGCTGCGTGCATAAATATTTCTCTCATAGAGAAATCATCTTTGCCGTAACAGAATTTGGGAAGTACAAAATAAGTTTCCTTATGTTTGTCTGGATTATTTTTTCCTGCATTGTTTTAGAGGGGGAGAAATGGCAAAGAGTTTGTGTGCTTGCATGTGTACGAGTCAGGAACTGAATGCATGTTTTATTCATCTCCTCCTTTTCAGACTGGAGATATTGCAGCACTCAGCAGGCATGACTCAGGTGAATCTGTGCCCCTGTCGAAGTGTGCTGGTGTTTCATACTGAATCCTTTGCCCCCTCTGACCACACTCCTCTTGGAAATTACTGGTCAGCTTGTTTTTTAGAATGTTCACCCTGTTTGTGAAGCTTTCGCCCACCCCCAGCAATAAAATAAATAAATGAAGTAGAAAGGAACCAAGACCAAGAAGGAGGTAATGCTGGGACAGGAAACAGTTTATAGAGGAGCCTGGATAGAAGTGGAAGAGAGAAAAAAAAAAAAAAACAAAGTAAACAAAACAAACAAAAAGCCAGAACAAACAAACAAAATTAATAATAATTAAAAAAAAGTATCTCCTCATCTCATCTTCCTGCCAGTTCAGGATTCATATGTGTGGGTTACTCCATGCCACTCGCCAGTGAGCAGCAGTGGAAGTGAGCAGTGTAGCTGTCAGATGTCTTCCACCTTCTTCTTATTCTCTTAGCTTGAATTTAAATATTTTGAAGATTAATACACTTAAATTCACACACTGATTTCAACATGAAACCCCAGTTTGTGGGCTTCAATGTAAATCATTAGAATGCCAAATAACTGAGGTTAAATTTTTGAATGGTTGTTTATGCCAACAATTTACAAGAGTGGAGGAAATAAACCTTTTCTGAACAGCTTTCCTAACAGAAAGTGTGACTCAAGCCAACAGAAATGTGCAAATACATAGCTTAGTGCCAAAACTGCCTTACATGAATTAGATTTATTATATACCAGACAGAAAGAAATTCAAACATGTACTTCAACCCTCGTTCTGTGTTGAGATTTGGGGGAGGGCGGTGGTGGTGGTGTGTGCAATCTGTGCAAGATAAACTGCTTGGGAAATTAAGCTTTGGAAGAACCCCCCCACCCATTACAATTTTTGCAGTCAGGCTCATGTGATCTCCTGTCATTAGAGTGTGGGTGAACTTCCCGAACCCTGACATTGCAACTCTGCTCAGTGTCACAGCTACAGTATGTCAAGCTCATAACAAAATAAACCTCCCACCGGAAACAGCTTCCCTTTGAAGTTCCCAAATTTGCTCTAGTCTTGGTTTTAAAAAAAGCAATATCATATATCAAATACAGTGAAAAGTTATTTCAAGCTACTTTTCTATGATAAAGCACTATGGTTTGGCCACTGCTATAAGTGCAGATGTATTCATTGCATTCCAGGCTTTGCCAGCGCTTTATTTTAGTTATGGCTTGCTCCCTTATTTTTCTTTTACTTTTGTTGTTGTTTTTTTAATAAGTGTTGGTAAAATTTGTCACATTGCTCTACACTAAAGACTTCAACACAGTGGTAAGTTAAATTTAAAACTCTTCAATATGATGTGCTAGATTGGCTAGCACAGCAGAGAGCACAGGGGTTAGCAAAAAGGCAAGTTCACAAATGTTAATTAGCTACCCTTTGTCAGAAATAATTTTATCTTGATCAAACTGGAACGTTAAAGCAGTGATGGCAAAGCTCAGCTGCAAGAACAGAGTGTTTCTGCATGAGCTAATGCTAGACACACTGACAGAGCTCTTACTTGCGCTGGCTCCAATGTGGTGAGATATTTGACTGTAAGCACAGTTATAGTTTGAAGTCTGAATGTGGCTTCTTTGTGGTTTCCCATTTACCTTGAAATCCTTTCTTGCTGTGGTGATAGTGAAAATGTGGCTAAAGCAAGGGTTTAGTTGCTTACCTTATTGAGGTATACTGCCAGCAATTAAAAGTATGTTCTCTTGAAAAAATTGTAAATATAACCACCCGTGCTTAGGTTCTGAAGGCTGCTTACAAAAGACCTTAGTGTGAGAACCAAATTTGGTAATGCCATTATGAATTAACACAGTAAAGAAGTAAATACCTGATTTAAACTTGATGGGTTAGAACCTGTGTTACTTGTTTTTTCCTCTTTGGCATCTTTTCGGAGAGGCTAAAGTCATACTGTCTTGGTGGTCCACAGCTTTGCATGGCTATTATGTCAGTGATGTAATCAAATGACCTGTAATTTCTTATGTTTGGTCAACCTAGTACAAAGATTTTATCTGGAGCCTTTGTAATTTTTATTCTTCCCAGGATATGAACATTTTTGCACTTGCAACCTAGTGGAAAGGTTTAGCTAGCTTGTTTGCTAATGACCTATGATCATGTGAGCATATCACCTGCAGTGTAAATCGCTGGGTGAGTTTTTGACAGTGCTTTGTAGTGCTGTCATTGAACACCATGAATCTCGGGTGAGGATGCACAGTGTTTAGAGGAAGCCAGTGAGGGCTTTCTAGGACCCGTTCACGGACTTGATCAGCATGGTGCTCTCTGCTTCACAAGCGTGATGAAAGGGGACCTTGCAGGTGTTTCAGCCATTGGTGCATGAGGCCAGGATTTCCATATTTTACCTTCCCTCACTGGGTCTGCAGTGGCTGCCCGGATTGTGTCAAGGCCACATTCTTTCCACTGCCAGAGGTGTTTATGGTGCTATCAGCTGTGAATTGAGAAACACAGAGCTCCCGGCAAGGGGTTGGCTCACAAACAGGGAGAGAGAAATCATCTCAGATGGCATGACCGTGCGAAAGTCCTTGGGCTTAAATTAATTTTTCAATTAACAAGTCGGTATTAAATTCAGGCATCTGAAAATATTTTTAAAACCCCTTTAGTTTAACTGAAGTTGAGATAATGAGCCTGAGTTTCCAAGGATCAGATTAGTGCAGGTTAAACAAGGCCTGACTCCCCAGCACCTCACATGCACAGAGGCTATGTAAGATATGAAAACATTTAACTTAAAATTGGGTCTGTGTTTGCATGCTGTTATCAGCAAACCATCTGAACTGCTACCCACAAGGTCTTCTACCTTAGAGAAGTCCTTCAGGGCAGCCAGTCAGCCCTCAACCTGCTGTCCTGGATTTATTTCAGTAAAGGCCAGATTGAAACATCTGATCCCAGGCTTGGCATCCATGGATTTTAACTCACTCAGCTCTCGTCTCCAAACTAAAATAAGGAAGGATCTCCAAGAGAGACCAAGGGCAGCAAAGAGTCAAGTGGCTTCCTCTGGGCCTGAGTATTCACATAGGGAGGCTACTGGTTTTGTCTGTTTCAGTAGTTGGCACAGCAGATGAATTGGCCCAAATGAAGTTTGAGGTGTGCCTGGCAGGGGAGGGTAGAACATTGATTAGAGAGAGATGACTTGTTTGGAAAGCAGAACAGTGCAACTGGAAAACAGGAAATAGCAATAGGAACTGCTGTCCATACAGGAATAAACAAATATTTGTAGAGGAGAATCTGTAAGTGCATTGGTTTCCTCCCATGCTACTTAACCTTGTCTGAGTTAGGAACTCCCTTAGAATAAGTTACATTTAATGTATGCATATGACACTGAATGTCAGTGTCTGAATAATCCTCAAAAACCTTGAAAATTATACTCATTTCAGAATCCCAAATTTTGGTTATCTGTCTGGACTTTGTGTTAATTAGAAGTTGAAAGTTCATTAGAGAGGAACTTCTGAGAGTCTTCCTAGGAAGTGTCTCAACAGCTATTTTTTGTCTTAGCTGAGGAGCTTCAGAAGGCAACACTCATACACTTGTCATACGGACATAGGGAAGCTGGCTTTCTTTAAGTGAAAGATTGGGATGGATGGAGAGGCATCTTGCTGCTTTTGAAGATAACAAAATCCTCTAGATGACCATTTAGGTACAGGGATTGTATTTCTCCCAAGTTCCTTGAAGTATCAGCCTGGGACCACTGAAAGAAGGCATGAAAATTTCTTATTTATTGCTGAATGTAAGCTCTACTGGATAGTCCTCTAAGCAGAATCACTGAGTGGGATTTAGTTGTGAAGTCTGAAAATTGTTTATATTTAAAACAGACATGACATGATGCAGACCTGAGAGAGAGAAGGAGAATTCAGAAAATCTGTCTTGTCTGTCACTTCTATAGCTTTAAGTTTATTCTCCTAGAGCTTCAAGTGGAGGCTTGATACCCATAAACTTATGGAAGGATAGTCTTGTTGTTTATGTATTTTATGTAGTCAATAATGTTAAGCAGAAGTGATTACACCTGAAATGGCAGCAGAGCAAGAGCTGTATCTCTTCTCCATCCTCTGATTCATTCCTATGTCAGAATTTACAACTACCTCAATTAAACACACACTTTCCTCATAATTGCCCATGTGCTAGCAGAAAGTAGTCAGTTTTGTTCATTTCTGGCTTGGCTGCCTGAGAACATAAGGATTTGGGGAGAAACTGTGGAATTACCTATAAATTTTCTTAATTGAATTGAGCATAAGCTTTCAAGCTTAAGATGAGAGCAAGGAAAACTTTCCAGTTTCCAGGCAGAGCTGTCTCATTGCAGTTATTTACACAGTGCTGCTTTGACTTGCTGTTAAAGAATTACACTGAGGCAGAGATTAGGAATTCAAAGAGCAGTTTTGTAAGCAAAAATGCCTCGGTTTCATTCAGTAAGAGGAAATGTGGTGAAGGAGGGAGCAAGGGGTGGGGAGTGAGCAAGGGAAAGAGAAAGGTTTGTTACTTCAGGTGGGTTTGCGTATGTCAGTCAGTGAGACCTTGATCCTCTAGAGCCTTTGGAATATGCTTTGTGTTACACCACTTCAGTGAGACAGTTTACAGCCTGTAACGTACATGGCCCTAGGTGGCAGGTCAGCCTCCTTCCTCCTAATCACTGCCCATCTTGCATTGTTCTGGGACCTAATCTTTTGAGGAACAGTATTGAGGGGATTGAGTTTCTTCCATAAAGCTACTGTAAAATTTCTCATCCCTTATTGAAAGCAACTCAGAACCTTCTCTTTTCAGGGTTTAAAAGTGGCACATGGAGGACACATCTATCCTTTTAATGCTTGTTTTATGGTGGTGAATTTTGATGTGAATAGTTGACAGACACTAGAAATAACTGAGGAAGTCTTTGCTAACATCAAAATGTACTTTAATGCAAAAAGCTGCCTGCTTAGTCTCCATGCACGTGTGTTGATAGTGCTATTTCAGCTCATCACAGAAAAGGTAACTTGCTTTACGGACTTAAGACATTGGCATTTCACATTATTATTTTGGGATTTTTCTGTGCCCAGTGGCATGTAATACTTAGGAACAATATTGTGCCTTCTGTTAAATATAATATAAAATTAGTAGATGCAGTTGATAATACTAACCCTTGGAGGATTTGAACATCATTTGTACAGCATCATTTATCTTTTGTCATCACAAACTATTTGTGTGAGATTTTACTGAAAATAGTACAGAATTTTTATTTCATCGTGTTCCAGATCAGTGTGCAAGAAATCTAGTCTAAGTAGCCAAATGCTTGGTGCATCTTCCATACCCTGCAAAGCTACAGAAGTATTGCTGAAGTTTTCTATCTTTCCCCGGAGTCTACACTGAGAGAGAGGCTTGTTCCTTGCATACAAACTGTCAGAAACCTGACAGCATGACAAGGCAAGATAACAGAAGGGATCTAGTGTGTGTTGCTTGATGCTTGGTAGCAGGCTGTGAAACTGGGGTGCAAGGGAACCCATAGCTGGTCAGCAGTATAAAATCAAGAGAAGAGGGTACAGTTGCCTCCTCTGAGCTTTGGGACTTGTTGTGTCAATGGAAAGCAAGTACCACCAGGTGACCATGACAGACCCCTGCTTTCTGCCAGATCAGGGATTAGATGCACAGTGTTCTTTGTTCAGCCCGTGTGCTCACAACAGTTCCCCTTCTGTAAGAGAACTGAAAACTTCTTCTGAAAGAGACTTAAGCATTCACTTTGAAAATCTTCAGTAACTTAAGGGAGAGCAAGAGAGACCCCTTTTTCAAGGAGATCTGCAGAGGGAAGAGTGGGAGAAGACAGTGCATTTGCCTGTGCTGCTTCCCACAGCATTACAAGTCTCCGGGCTGAGAGCTCTGCTGCAGGTTTTAGTAACGCCAGCCTGAAGTGCACACGCACCATGGAAGGCTGTGTTCCTCCCCCTCCCGCCCAAGGCTTTTGCTTTTTTGGGGAGGTGGTGGTTGTTTTTCTGTGCCTGCTGACGTCAACAAAATTGCCAGATGGCATTTCAATGCTTTGCAAAGAGACAGGAGCCTTTTATTACCGGGGTCACGTGGATCCCATTCATTTGCATTCCCAGAAGTGGTTTAAAGCTTTTGCTTGCTGTGTTGGCAGAGTGCTCTGCACCTTCCAGAGAGCCTTCTGTGGGATATTGTTACTTTAAGTGATTCCTATAAGAGGCGTGCATAGATGAAGGTTTTGTTTCACATTCATTTGGTTATCAAATATTGAAAGCCTCTGGATGATTGTGCTGTGCAGAGGTTTTGTGGGTTTCTTTTCAAAATGACAAAGGAATACTTCTGCAAATTTAGGGTAATAGAGACCCAGAGCTTAGCTCTGAGAATGTTATAGTCTCGCAGATTCAGGTGACTAAGCAGCTTGCAGAACAAACGTGAGTCCAATACTGCGATAAATATTATCAGAGAAGAGGAGCTATCTGGGTTTAGATTTTGAAGCTTTCAGGCTCCAGTGTTAGAGCTGGTCTGTGACGTGATCAATGCATTGAAATGGAACGTAGTTATTTTGTATCCCCAAACAGATGACTGGGAACTCAGTACCAGATGCACAAGATTAAACCAATTTACTTTGCTGCGCTTGAGCCATCCCCACAGCAGCTGAGCAGGGTACATGGCAATGCTTGAAGGCCAGAACAATTTGTTAGTGATGTGGTAACTCCAACAGTAGCCCTTGTCTGACAGCTAACCCAGAAGAGAAAGAGTTTGAGATTAGATTTTCAGTGGACTGAGACCTTGGACCTGGAGGAACCTGCAAAGCCCACAGAGGAACACACAGGTGCTGGAGTAGGAAAAGCCAGACTTTATTTTTTAAGGAGCACATGACAGTGGAAGGAAGCATTTTGCTGCTGGCAGATTATGAAGCTGGTCCTTGGACTAGTTTCTCAGGTCAAAGTGGGAACAAATGCATTTCTGTCTGAGAACGAAAGGCAGAAGCACTTGCTGTTTTTCCTTGAAACAGACACAAGGTACCTTGGCTGGAGCACATGGGCTCTGTGGTGATACAGAAAGGAGGCTGAGTAGTCTGGTTTTGACTCCTACATCACAATTTAAAATTCTCCTAAACCTATATGAGATTATCACAGGCTGCAGAATGAGCAATATTCTTGACTCATAAACCAGCTTTTAATACATTACTATTTTGTTTTCTGTGGATTTCAGCTTTCAGATGTGCCCCTGTGGTGTCTCTCCTTGCTCAGAGTACACTGCAGTGACAGAGATGAGCGTACATTACTAAGGGCCATCTGTCTGAAAAAAATAAAATAAATATGGGGCAACATAACCCTGTGATCTTTCTAAATGTGAATATTTTATGGCTTAACAAAGTGCTATTGAAAGGCATGAAACAAGCAGCATCGCATACTCCCCTTTCCTGCTTGATAAGCCATGTGTTAATATTGCTTACCCTTGTCTTACCAATTTTCCAGCTGTATGACATGCACTAGGTTCTGGTGATTTATCATGGTATTCTGTGTATGTTAAGCATTGCTGCAATTCACATGTTGTTAAGTGGTTACAGAAGAACACACAAATAAATCTAATTAATTATTTGACTCTTTAAATTTGGTACCATTATACTCATGACAAGGAAGTGGAGAAGTTATTCAAAACTGGCTCAGAGCAGACTGGCTGATGTTGCAGAGTACAAAGAGTAGTAACCAGTGTGACCCTGCTTTCATAACTCCATTCTTCAGCTGGGGGAGGAAAGAGTATAGTTTCTTTAAGGCTGGCATCTTAGGGAAATGTATTGCTCACACTGTGCTCCGATACCTAATTGAATTTCACAGGGGAGTAGCGATTGGCGTTCACATCGTGATTCACAGATCATGGAACAGGAAGCAGCCTGTCAGCTTCTAGGGAGCTCAAAGGGGGGAGAGTTGCTTAGAGAAAAACAAGAATCTGTATTGTGAGAGAATTCGGCTTGTGAGCGCAGCAGGCAGACCAGTTCTGCTGTGACTCCTGCTGAAGTTAGAGGAGTCACTCTGCAGATTGATTTGCCCCTCAGTTTAACAGTGTGTAGAGTCCTGAGTGCAGATGAGTCCTCTGGTGGATTAAATTTAAAAAAAAAAAAAAAAAAAAAAACCAACAAAACAACAACAAAACACAAAAAAAACCACCACCACATTCTTGCCTATCTAGGATGAGTGGGTTTTGAGACTTCAGTTGGAATGTACCCTTCTGTGCTTCCATCCAAAATTAGCTGTATTCTGGATTTGCTTCCACAGCCTCTGTGTAGCTTGTACCTACAAATGGGTTACTGAATAATTTGCATCCTTTTGCAAATCACCTTAACAAACTGAAAGGAAGCAAGTTTGCACCAACAGGCACATGTGGTCACTGTCCCTTTTGTCTGTGTGTGTGATGAATTTTCATTATTAGCAGATTTTTGCAATATTTTTTTTCATTTTCTCTCCATTATTATTTGTATGTGGATACTCTCAGAAACTTTATCAAAAAATAGTAGTAAATAATCTTCAACCAAATTTAGGGAATACTTTCATACTAAACATTACACAATTGCAGATGAAGTTTAGCATTTTCAATAGCTCTGGTAGCAGACAAAAAACTGGGAGAAGTTCAGCATGTATAAGTTATCCTTATATGTTTGACTTACTTTGCTGAAAAATATTCTGCTTTCTTAATACAGTTGTCGAGCACTTCATGTATTGCTGGGGAGTTTTGTGTTCCTACAGAAATGTCTGTGGAATATTTTAGTATGAGGTTCCACTCAAAACTATATGAGATTCCCTCCACCTCCCCCCAGATAAAGTAATTTCTTTGTTGTTTGTACAAGATTTTGAAGATCACTGGAAAGAATGCGAACAGTCAGAGACTACTGGACTAATATAGAAAAAAACATGGATGAAGATCTTTTTCCTCCCAAGCTGATAGCATTTCATGTGCACAGCAGAGTTCCAATCTCAATTTGAAGGCAGAATAGTGCCATCTGGTGATCCCTGGGAAAGGCTTTTCTGCACCTATAGCTGAAGATTCATAATGCGCTGTGTTAAAAGTTCTGCTCAGTTGTGTCATTTCTGTTACATTATTATGCTTTCCTGAAACACTGACCCAGTTTAAGGGTTACCTAGCATTAGGTATCCTATGCCATGTGCTCACTTATGGAAGTGTTTGTGCTCTAACCTTGAATATGTATGCAAACCAGCTGTTCTGTAATTTTCTCACTGGCATCCCTGCTATGAAGCTCTCATCCCCTTTTCCTGTTGTGATTTTTGCTTCTGCAGCTGCATGTCCTCATAGCTGTGCTCTGTACCTCCCTTTCCTGCCCTCTCCCCTTTTCCTGTGCTGTTGACCCCATGAGACACTAGTGGACTATCCATGAGGCAGTAACCTTTAGAAGGACAAGTGACATTTTGATCTTCCTTGCTCCATCCCACTGGGAACTCCTAGTCTGCATCACTTGGTTTATAAGTGAGGCGGTGGCTCCATTCCAGCAGAAGACCTGGGCTCTGGTCTCCTTTCTTGTTACGTCAGTAGTGAATGGCTGGCATCCAGATCATCACTGATGCTGCCAAGGGGAAGCGGAGTTCAGCCTGCTGCTCTGCAGCCGTCTGGGGTTTTGCATGGCTGTCAACTTGGTGCAGGGAGAAGAGATTGTGTTACGTTAAAGGTGGATTCATAAATTGTTTATAGAAAGCTAAATGAACATAATTTTTCAAGTAAAAATAGTTACTGTATGTGGTTAGAAGCCTTCTAGTGGACAGGTTTTATTTAAAATTATTCTGTGCACTTGGTGAAACGTCTTTTAACTGGCTCTTACTTAGGCTGATCATATAAGCAAGCCCTTAAAGCAGAGTAAAAACTCCTAAATTATAGATAGAGTCAGAACATGATTTTATCTTTTCTGACTGATTATTAAGGACACCCAAATCCACACAAATGAGGCTTCAGAGTTAAATAGGAAGCCCTCCTTGTAACTTGTCTGTTTGTTTTTAGATGGCACAGGCTCATATGCTGCTCTTTATACACAAAGGATTAGCCAGGCTTTAGAGACAGCTTGATTTGCATTTTCTTCTCTGTTTTATAAAAAAGGCTAACTAAATGTTAATTCCTTTCTTTCTAATTAATTTCTCTCCCCCCATTTAAACTGAGCTATTAACATGTTTAAGTGCAAGGTATATTACTATGGCTCTGTATAGAATTGGATCATTATGTAGTTAGTTATGGCTTGAAGGCATATTTGTATCAGATTGGAGAAATCCCATCCTAATTCAAGGCATCTTTTCCAAAAAGCAGAACCAAATGGGACCTCATCACATTGCCTTCTTGTGCCATCCTGATTTTATTGACAGGGAATCAAACACATTTTACTGATCAGTGAAGATAAGAAGGGCAAGTGGATAAATGGTTGTGCATGTTTAATTTGGCTGGATATTTCATTGTGCTGTAGTATCATATACAGCTTTACCCTTTACAGCAGTTGTAACTTGTGTTAAAAGAGGAAATGGATAGAAATAAATCTGTACTCAGATTGAGCAGTCTTCACATTACTGGCAAAATGCCATCAGGTTGCACAGAGTGAACATTACCAATACGCATTTTCTGCTCTGTGTTAGCATATTGCTAGGAATGACAGTAATTAAAAGAACGTATAATTTAACTGAAGTCATTCTTATTTCTAGAGAAGGTTGGATTCTAATGTTATTGCCAAAAAAAATCTCACTAAACGCATTAAGGGCAGAAGAGGGATGTACAGAGAAAATTTATCAGTACTATTTTTTTTTAAATTATTTTTTTACTTCAGTAGGATAAATGGGGTATCTGGAGCCACTTGTAACACTCAGATTGAAGCAGTCAGAGAGATAATGCAGAAGTAAGAAGACTGAATCCATATGCTTCATCAGCTGATTTGTCAGAGCACCGTATGGCAAAAAAAATTTGCTTAAGCTCTGTTTCAATTTGTTAACAAATATGTTTACATAAAACATTGCAATGAGAGATGTGTGTGAGTCTTCCACAAGGTCAGCAGGATGAAGTCAAGTGTTTTCTTGTGATTAAAGTGGTCTTTTATCTTTTTTGTTCTGAGTTTAACCTCCTGTCCTTGACTCCTTTGACAAAGTTAAGCAACTATGGGGGGAAACCTTTAACTTCTATACCCTGCATTAGGTCACCAGTGTTAGCAAACCTGGAAGTCATATTGAAGTCATCTCCAGGGTCTAATCCATTATGGATGTCTCATGTAAGTCAACAATAAACCTCTGACTGTGAGAGACATGCTAAGCCTTTGCAGAAGTCTGATGCAGCAAAAAAAATGCAAATGTGGGCACCAGGCTGTTCTGCAGGACATGAAGTCATAACCTTTATGGAAAAAATAATAATAAAAAATTAGTAAGTTTGTTTCAGCGTTTTCAAAGTGAAGATTTCAGTTTTGCAAACTTGACATGACTTCTTGTTCCTATCTTTAATAAAAATGCTTTGAAGTTGCTGAAGCAAAGCCAAAACAAGTCACCATAAATTCCAAACTCCATGATTTTTCTTTAAGGGTGCAAAATATTTTTTCATGTTTGGATAGAATTGTCAATGCAGGGAGAATCCTTGAGCTGCCTAGTTTGGACTGCTGCTGCTTGGTTGTAAGGTCACCACTGCTCTCTGTGTAAAGAGACCTTTATGGTAAATTCATGTGGTTAGAAGTGAAGTGTCATCAGCAAAGAGCTCAATACTACTTCCACTGATTAATATGGTTCCTCCTGAGTTAAAACACCAAGACTTTGTTCTGCTGTAATTTTTAAAGTGGTCAGTATACAGTGTTAAAAGAGAGATTTGTATGTTGATACTGGCTTTTCTATTCCTCCTTTGAAAAAATCAGTCATCTTCTTAACTATCTGTCAGGAATGTTAACTTCTGTATGGTTTTAATGCAACATTTTCAGGTGTTTTGAAACCGGCCCTCATTGTATCCTCCTTCTTGATTTCATCTTTTTAGTACATCTTCCTCTTCTCCAAACTCTGGCCCTGCCTTTCTTTATTCTCTATACCTTCCCATTACTGCTCTATGCCTCCATATATATTTCCATGTCTGCATACTTCTATGCGCTTTTCTTGCCTTCAAGGACAGGTCAAATGCTGTCAATAAACCAGTAAAGCCTGATGGCAGCTGGTGGCTGGTTTGTGCACTGGACCTCTCTTGTGATGCTGGCGGTCCTCACCCCTCAGGAGCTGGTTGCCAGGGTTGTACCTGGCATGCTAGCTGGCCAGGCAGCATAGGGTGCTTTTTTCAGTGTTGACCAACAGAACAGAGCTCGTCCAGACTGTAATCAATAATTTTGTTATTGAAGAAGTTCAATGTTTAGTTATTTATATACCTGCATTTGCATGCATCCAGGCAGAGGTACCTTGTTGTCTGAAAAGTAGTACCTGTCAGTGCTGCAGGTGATTGCCCCATTGTACAGTGATGCTGATTTTGCTTTGATCCTGTGGTCATGCGGGACTTCATAGTTACTTTCTAGCAGTAATGTCACAGCACATGTTTCTAAATTTTCAGCAGAGCTGGTAACACTTTGGGCCAGAGTGTCAGTACCGATGCTGTGTCTGCTGTGTCAGGTGGTTTGTGTGCTAAGAAAGTGGACTGTGTTCACTTGTTCTCTTTTAAATTTCATTTCAGTGTTTGTCTTGTGACAGTTTAGTAACAGCCCTAGTGATAGAGTTCCAGTGGGTCATGTTGTCCCTCCATATTCAGCCTACCTACTCCTATCAGTAGTAGTAATGGCTTCTGTTGCACTCCCTGGTACATCATCACTCATTTCTTAATGGAGTAGATTCAGATGAACCACTGAAGTTCTGCTTCACAAGGGGATCTAACAGTTTTAAAAAAGATGTGTTACCCACAGTTGATTTTTTTTCCTTTTCTTAATACCTACATCCAAGCAGAAAACCTAAGTCCCTACAGAAGTAGAAATAGTAGTAGCTGAGTTGCAGTGTAAGCACCAGTGCTTCAAAATTTGTCTGTTTTCTGGTCTCTATGGTTCTGTTGCCTTTTATAAATGAGAAGCCGATGCTGTTAAATTTAGATATGAATTTGAATCCAAGCTTTCCAAAAACACAGAACTGTTTGGTCCTCATCAAAAAAGTGCATACCCTGATCCAGATGGTCACGGTTGAATATGGTGAGATATTTGTGATGCAGAAATACAGATTGGATCAATCTCTAATTAGAATTGAGAAGCAGCCAGCATATCATAATTAGGAATATTGTATGCATTTTCTTTTTTTTTTTTTTTCTTTTCTTGACTTGCACTTTATTAAAAAAAAAAAAAAAAACACAAACCACAACACACCCGCTTACAGTCTAAAAAGCACAAGTTGAAGGTTGGACTTTTCTTAGATTAAAACTTGTGCACAGGACAAATCAGTCACCAGCTTCATGAAAGAAATTAGATTGCTGAGCTTTCTTAGTAAGTCCTAGAGCCTTTAGCATCCAGTTCATAGATTACATACCAGCACAGCTGGGGCTGAAAATGGCCATTTTATGCAGGCATTGACCTGTTGCTGTGATCAGCTGTATACCAGATATCTATCTCATCCTTGCTTTAGATGTTTAAGTAGTACTTCTCAAGATTCACAGTCTGCAGTACTCATGATGAAGGATTTGGGGGTTGAAAATCCCTAAGGCTACAGATGCTTTTCTTGAATGAGTCATAATATAAGAATCCAAAGCTGAGTCTTAAAGAAAAATGATTAATTCTTTTCACAGGGGAGTTCATTAGTGACATAAAGTCATGAGAAAGAGGAGGAGGCATTTGTAACACTAGATAGTTATGAACTGTTGTTAGTGTGAGCACTTTAAATTAGGAGAACTAAAATAATGCAAACCACAATGTCTGATGGAGATGAAAAATGTGTTAAAATTTGACCAATTTGATTGCAGTGAGGCATGAGCTTGATGTTCATCAGTGCAGGATTTATCCTTTTCAAAAGGTGCAGAGTATTTCTGCCTGCCCTTGGCTTCAGTGAAAGTATGTTCTAAATATATGGGCCACTAAATATTATTAGTGTTCTGGTCACCTGGAGAGTTTCATGAGATCTTCCTGTTCGTGTTCCTATAGCATATGCAAAACATGACCTGAGATGCACATCTGACTTCTGCTGTCATTTCCAAATCCCTGTCATAATTTCAATAAGATCAGACTGAACGTTAAAGATGCTCTATCTGCAGCTTCACTGGTGATTGTTTTCGGCTTTCTAATTTTATTCTGTTTTTCAGCACTCTGTGAACAGTTCTTAAAACCTCATCAAGTTAGCTTTTTTTTTTTTTTCCGTTTATTCCCCTGATGGCAACTCCTATTTAGTATTTAAAAATATGTTTGACACCCTCTGTATCAATTTCTTATCTCAGCCTCCCCCCCCCCCC
>JANIJG010023176.1:177530-201010 GCA_024611175.1 Megaceryle torquata
GTTTCTTTTTTTTTTTTTTTCCTTTTTTTCCCTCGGTGGAAACCCCTTTTTATGATTTAAAAAAATTTTTTGCCCCCCCTGTATAATTTTCTTTCCTCCCCCTCCCCCCCCCCCCCCCAAATCTTTTGTCTTAATTCAGAGGCTGCATTTATTGGCATTGTTTTTAATTGTATTTAGTAATGTTATTCTGCTTAATACTATTAAACAGTCCTTGGTGAAGGCCTGATGTGGATGTGAGTCTTTAGATGAGATGATTTTCATATGTATTTCTGCAGCATGCTGCTGATTGTGATGTCGCTTCTCAAGTTGCATCCCAAAAGAGTCTGAGATATTTTGAAAGGGAGAAAATGCAGCAGTATATGGCTCCTTTGGCTTTATTCTAGTGTAACTGAGACTGTCAAGCTGAAAATGTGGGAGGATTAGTTAGTACGCAGGAGGCAGAATGGTGATTATTGCTTTCAATGGATCTTTTTTTAACTCATGCTGTGTATTTGGCTGCTCTGTTTTAGTTCACCGCAGAATTAAAATAGCTTCCCATGCTAAGCCGACAATTGGAGCTGTAAACTCAAATGGGTAAGATACCAGGTATTAATAGATGGCATATCCTCCTCTGTGTGCACACCCAGCATCCTGCTCCTGCTGAGTCCCAGCTGGTGTTACTGCATCTCAAGTTGAGACTGAAGACAGTTGTCACTGTTTGCTTCGCATGAATGCAAACTATCGGCTTCAAGCTACCAATTTGCGACCATCTGATGTACAAATTGAAGAACAATAATATAAGACAATTGAGGACAGTCTCTGAAGTATGGAATTGTTTTCCTCAGTCTGTGTTATTCGAAGCAGATTTGAGCCCCATTTAGAATGTAATTTTTCCCATCTGCTCTGTTTTAAAGAAAAGTAATAATTTTTAAAGTCCTGAGTTTAGTTGGAGTATTGTCTACTTTTTAAATAATAAACCCGTTCTGTGACTGACTCTGTGATCTGCTCTGTATTGTTGAGTAGTTCTTCAGGCTGGAACAGTTGTGATAGGTCAAGGCTTTTAGGCAGCCAAATCACACGGAAAGTCCCTTGGAATTGGGTGACTGAGTCCCTATGGCTCTGCCGAGAACATCAAACATCAGCGTCAGAGTTTCCACAAGGTTTCCAAGCTGTGACTGGCGGCTCTTGGCCAGGAAGTTCACCCCATGCTCTTGCCTGCTTCCAGGAGCTGCTTTCCCTGGATCCTCCTCACAAGATGCCTTATGCAGAAGGTCACCAAAGCTCTCCAAGTGTCTTCACTTGAACTGGGATTTTCCCAGGAGCCCAAGGCAGACCCAAGGTGTGTACAGGTGGTTCCAGTTTGCCCCTCACTGTTCCTGTGTGCCACGGAGTGGCAGTGGTGTGTCCCATGGCACGCAGTCCGGGTGAGAACCCTCTGCCCCTTTCCCCTGCGCTTTCTGGGGTTTTCCAGCAGTGGCCAAGATCATTGTGCTCTAATGTGACAGGGGGAAATGTGGAAAACTGTATGGAAATGTATGTAATTGTATGGAAAATGGTACGTCAGTACCAGAGGAGATTGTTACTTTGATGTACTTTCTGTCAGATATAAATGGTAGGGAATTCTGTTTCTTTCATCCACACAGGTGCAGCCTTTCCTAGTCTATAGGTCTTGAATTTTACTGAATCTAATCATTCCACTGCTTGAGGTGATTTCTGCATCAATCTTTTTATTGTTTGTTGCTTGGTTGCCAAGAACCACAAAGAGATCTTCCTTTGGTGTGTGTTACAAATCTGGGAAAGCTTGCTAGGTGACCTGAAAGCAAGACCTGATAATTTCTCTTGAAAGTTACAGATGACACCAAAACTGCTTAGGACTAAAATAACTTATCTGTTTCTCTTTTAAAAAAAGATCATAATGCTTATCTGTGAAAACCTTGAAGCCATGAGGACGTCAGATTGTCTGTTGAGTATGATATGCAAAGAATCTCCCAATTTATTTTATTTTATATGTTTTTTCTAATGTAGATGTCTCTGTTAAAGTTGTAAGACAGACTTTTCCCTAAGCATCTGTGGCCCATCTAGGGAGATCCTCACCCCAAACCTGGGCCTTGAAGAGAGGAGGAATCATCATGGTGTTATCCGTGCTGACTATTACCATGACATTGCCACTCAGCAAGAGGGAAGAATAATTGAGGTGTAAGTCTGAGTTGCAGACGGGCAGTGCAGTTTGGATGAAATGTGATCCTTTGCCCTTCGGATGTTGGGCAAGGTGCACGAGGCCGCGTGGGCAGCGTGTGGAGGTGCGCACACTTAGGGCAGGCAGCATCCTTGGGCAGTTTGGTGGCTGATTTCTGACAACCCAGGGAGGTCATGCAAGGCTAGCTTTGATTTTGTTTTTCCCAGGGGCTATGTAACTAAATCTGGACATAACAAGACGGGAAGCAAAAGGCCTTGGTGCACCTTCAGTGCCTGCTGCAGATTAAATGGTATCAGTTTACTGAGAATTTTTAGCATGGATAAAGCACTTCCAACAGTGTTCTTGTAAACGTCTGAACAATTTTTCTCAAATGCTGAAGTAATTCACCCCAGACAAATACCTGGCAGCATATGTTTCAGTCTAAGCTCTTTGGCTGACAAAGCTGTCATGAACTGAAAGGTACTGTAATGGAAGAAGTTTGGTCAGCTGTAGCTATGGGCTTTGTGAATGGTGTCACCTAAGGTAGAGGCGCAGGATGTGGTGATGGCAACTCAGGCCCAGACAAAGTGTGCTATAAACAGGGATACGTTCCACAGGTCTTAAAAAAGGAAGAAAAAAATACTTCATTCTGCAACTACTGCCTCTTAAAGGCTCCAAATTAAATATTTGCAAAGTTTGTAATTACTCTGAATGGATTAAATATTAGAATGAAGTTGTTTTCATCTTGGTTTTCTAAAGACAGTAGGATTACATGTTCATGCTCTCCAACAGTTTCAGTCAAATGTGGCAGATGGAAGGAAGCATCAGAGATTATTGTCTTCTTAGAAATTTTATGGTGATCTATGATGGGATACCAGAGGAAGGTCCATATTAGTGGCCTTGCTTGGTAGTAGATGACAGACAGTTTATCACAGTGCAAGATTATAGAGAGAGCCCCATATTGGCCTGCTCATCAGCATGTGCTTGGCCCCAAGCACAGCTGCCTCCGGCTGACTCTGCAGCCACAGGGCTGTTGCTGAGGAGAGGGGTCATTGGAATACAGGGAGTGTATTGCAAAAGGCAATATATGTATATAAGTGTATATACCAAAAGTATAACTCTTCAGTGAGCCCCATTTTGTTAGACCTTCTGTTTGCAGAACTACTTTGAAAAATTTTCTTTGGCTGTGCTGTGATCCTTGGACTCTGGCATCGTGCTGGCAAGTGCTTGGGCTGCAGACACACACTGCATGTGGCAGGCATGATATTTCCTGCTCTGCAGGCCAGAGTTCAGTGTAATTGTTAACAGGAAGATCTGCTTTGTTATGGCGCTGCCATCCCAAACAGCATATAACCAGGGTCAAAACGAGGCTCACACAAGACCTACATACAGTCTTACTTCATTACAGGCTCATCTTTTGTGCTTCACTGTCTGGTTTATGGTTACGTGGCTCTGGGTGCTTTAAAGAATCAGTAGCAAAATCAGTGATAACATTGATAATTAAGAAAGGTTTTCCTTGATCAATGTGATGAGACAATAGGAAGGTGCTATTTTCAGTCTTACCAAAGAGTATGCCTTCTAGAGCTTGCAGCTGGTCTACTTCCAGAGAACAGCGGAGAAAAGACTCTCATAGATATCCTGTTTGCTTGCCAGAGAAGAGAAAGCTTGAAATCTTGTGTTATTACAAAATAAGAGTATCCTAAAAATAAGAAGTCTTGGTAAGACTCCAGTCCTGCAGCTTTAACTACACAAAAGTGAAACGTCAAAGAATTGCATGCACACTTTCTTTTCTCCTTAGTCATTCAGTGAAAGGTGGAGTAGCTGAGTCTGTGGCGCCTTTAAAATGATTCATTATTTCCATAGAAGCCAATTCATGTTTATCCCTGAAATCACTCTGTGGAGATTAAAATAATGGAGAATTATATTTGCTTTTAATTTTGTTTCCAGACAGCTTGGCCTGAGCATTCATGATGTGACTTGGAAACTATATCAAATTGTGATTTATTACTGCTCGTAATTGTGTGAAGATTGAAAATATGCTGGATGCTGCTTTTTTAGTTTCTTATCCTCCTCACCACCCCACCCTGCTCCCCCCCATTCTTTCACTTGGAGAGTGTCCTTGAGTGTAATGTGGTGAAAAGCCAGCATCTTTGCCTTCAGTGCTTTTCCTTGTACAAGCCACAGCAAATGAAGATTTTATTTTTTTCCCTAACATGAAGCTGTGTGAATTTAATTGTGGTTTTTGTTTGATAACTGGTTTGGTTTTGGTTTTTGGTTGGGTTTGGTTTTTTTTTTTTTTCTTTTTTCTATCTTTTAATTATGCTTGCATTTTGACTGGTTTTGTGTTGTCATGTTAATCGTACTTCTTGTAGGATGGAGAGAGAGGAGTATTTTTTTAGTTAAGCTGGATGAGTTCAGTTTTATGAGAATCGTATGCAAAACACCAATGGGGGGAGGAAGGCTTTTATTTGCAGTAAGGCATTTGTTAAGTATAAAGATGTCAAATCTGCTTCACAGGTGGGTCAACTGTTCCTTAACCAGGAACAATTCGTAAACTAAATTTATTTCTCAGGTCTTCTGAATAAAGGTTATTCCTGTTTTCCTAAATTCTATTTTCCTACACAGTTTCATCTCTTTTTTTCTCCTAGTGAGTAAAAGGCTATTACTGTATTTTCGTGCATATTATAGTTTAATGGAAGAAAACAAATGGGATTTTGTGAAATGTAGTAAAAAAAAGTATATAAAAGCTTATGCAAATTCTGAAATTTTTATTTTTTTCTAATTCTGTTACAGAATCCAAACCAAAGAATTCAAACTTAAAAATTCTAAGTGATTATTAAAATTTACAAGAATATTGTTTTCATATTGCATTTAAGAGTGTTTCTTTAAGTTGTTTCCTGCCCTAACAAGAATTGTCTGTGTGACAATGGGATATGGTACTTGTGATTTGGCCCTGCAGTTGCAGCAGTATGTGTGCTTCTTGAAACATGAAAGTTTTCTTGCAGATTCCCAGTATTCCCCCACTCATGATAACTTAGATGGTTACACAGTCTGTCCCCAGTTTGTAATGCATCCTACTTGACCTGGCCATCCTATTTTTTTTTCATAGGACTTCTTTAGGGGAAAACCCTTTCTTTTATTTCTGTACATTAAAAAAAAGCACCACAACAAGACAACCCCCGCTGCGCGCCCCAGTGGGAATTCAAAATAAAACCACAGCCCAAAAACCCCACCTGAAGGTCAGTAAAAAAAAAAAAAAAAAAAAAAAAGAGGGGGAGAAGGGGAAAGAAAGCAGAAAAACAGCTGATTTTCAGTGTTTTAAGGAAATTATTTTGTTCCTTACCTTAGTTATCAATGAGCATATTTAGTTGATCTTGTTTTGCTTGTGTTTCCAGCCTGTTTGCTTTCTCATTCTTATGCCCTAGAGCATTTCAGTTCTAGTCACTGCATGACATCACTTAAATCAGAGTTGGACTGAGGTCACAAAGTGAATGGTAAGCCAATCTCCAAATTTCAGTGAAGGAAACCACATTTACAATTACTAGTATAGATAGCTAAATAAATACTGACCAGTGTGAAATTAAATTCACTGTAGTTTAGCTCTTTTGTTTTGCTTTGTTTTGTTTTATCAGATTAGTTGTTTGTTAGTGTTGATTGCAAACATGTTATTCATGCCTCTGTTCCCAAGTATCTGGCTGTTGAGTTTCAATGAGTAAAGTATTTTGGAAAGAATCCAGATCAGTTCATGCAGAGACTATGCACATTAGTAGAAAACTACTTTTGCCGTGCAAAGTGCTTTCACTCTGAAGTGTCTTGCAATGCAGTATGTCATGCTGCACAAATTGGTACTGTTGATGTTTTACGTTGACCCTGGTTGGGCTGTGCTGGCAGGATACACGTCTTGTTTCAGCCCTGTTGTGGGACACTCAGCATGCACCTCAGCAGCATGGAGCTGACCTCTCTCATAATGCTTCATGCAGGCAGGGTGGATGGCTGCATGGATTTTGTGTGATGGGTCAGTTAAAAGTGTCAGATCTGCGGGTAGTGCCCTGTCAGTCAGAATTGCTAAGGGTCCTGCCACCTTGCTGTATGAAGAGCAGACTGTGCAGAGGACAAGGTGGTATCGTATGCGTTATTGTCAAGCTCTGAAACCTTTCCCAGGTGCAAGGCATGCTTCTGAAGAGAGAATCACTTCGTTTCCATTCATTTGTTCTGGTGGGGTGTGGGCTGCAGCAGTGCTAGTGTGTTGTGTGTAAGCCCGTAATTTGAGTGCAGACTTCTTTCATGGTGAGGTGCAGGTACAGCTCAGGAGGGAGGATGCAGACCTGGTGTGGCATCCCTCTTCCCAGCTTCAGCACCAGCTCCTCATGTAACTTGGCACAGCCTGGCATTTGAGTCGGGTCACAGAGTCAAGGCAGGGGTCACCAAGGTGTGACAGGGCCTCCGACGTGCCAGAAGCTGTGTGGCAGAAATTCACTGTGAAAAAGAGAAGGGCTCTCCCTCTCCCCACTTGCTACTAATCATGGAGAACAATGCTGGCTGCTTTGCAGAATGTTAGTACTGCTGGGCCTCTGCTTATGGTCCGCTGAGTCAGACTTGTTTACTTCATTGAAGTATTAATCTGTCTCTGATTGGCAGTCAACAGCTCCAGGCTTAATAGAATTTCAAACTGTAGATTATGCAGTTTTGCTGAAAATACGAGGTTTCTGTTGCAGTTTAAATGGTATATTCTCCGACTCCCCTTTGGTCTGTTTCTCAGGGCTGAGGTTAAGGCCGGTAATTAATTCCTCCCATCCCAAGCCTTCTGTTTTAATTCAGTAATTTTCTTTGGCATCTGCCAGAATCTTCTGCATGCACTCCTGAGAGGTTAAGCAATGAAAGAGCCATTAAATTAACTTTGGCCATTAATTTTGTTCAGTAGGATGAAATAGCACTTCAGTATATCAAACCATTTCTGCATTATTTGATTTCATATCATGACAAAGAAAATAAATGTTGGAAGAAGTGGCTGGTTTTCTGGACGTGAGGAGACCTGTCTTCTAGTCCTGTGGCTTACCTCTGTGTTAGCAAGAAGTAGGACATGAGGAGTGGATCAGTGGAGTAAAACAGCTCCAGGGCCTGATGTCCACACTACACGATTGGAAAGATAGTGGGAAGGTTTATCTGTACTTAGCTAATGCATCACTTTCCTCAGAATTACTTTGCTAGTGCGTGTAAAACCTTTTCTGAGAAGGAAGCATCATCAGTTGTTCCAGATGCCTCAGTAGTTAGTAGAAGGGCATCTCTTGAGAAACTCCTCCCATTCTAATCTGTCTCCAAAATTATTTGTGCAAATAGCTCCTGGCTATTGACTATGTCTCTGTAGGGAGCCTGAATAATTAATTCAGATGGGTTAAGTCAGCTGCAGATGGTGAAAGTGGTGAAATCAGATATGAAGAAATTACAAACTCTTTGCAGACTGTGAGCATTATGCCTGATGATCGATCTATTCAGCATGGTTCTCCTTATTTAAGGAATTATTTCACGTTACTCTTTTTCCATTCTGTGAGTAACTGCTTTAACAAATGTTGTAAAGAATTCGACAGGGCTTTATACACTGCTCAGCAGATTGTTCACTTCTGGTTTCTTACATGTATTATTTTTTTTCTCTTCTTTAGTCTTCTGGTACCAGTATCACAGTGGATATTGCTGTCATGGGAGAAGCACATGGGCTCATTACAGACCTTCTGGCAGATCCTTCACTGCCCCCAAATGTGTGTACTTCACTGAGAACAGTGAGCAACCTGCTTAATACGCAGTTAACCTTCCAGGCCATCCACAAGCCCAGAGTGAACCCTTTGGTGTCCTTCAGTGAGAACTACACCTGCTCTGACTCAGAGGAGTGTCCAGAGAAAGGAGAGAAGCTAGCTATTCCCAAGGTGGGTACTGGACCCTAAAGAGACAGCACTGGACTAGTGGAGGATGTCACTTACTTGCTTCAGATTAACATTTTATGCACTAATCGTACTCTACTATAAAAGGACAGCTGTTGGTTTCATAGTAAAACAAAGAGTATCCTTCAACTCATGGCCAGGTTAACTTTGGTTTAGGCATCTTTAGAAGATGATGTTTGACACAGGATAGCTCACACAGATGTTATGAGTATTTCATCACAGGTGTTGGTGGAGGCTTAAGAGAGAAGAAATGATAGGGAGCAGAGTAAGCAAAAGCCTCTCAGTGTTCAAACTCACAAATCTGCCCCATTACTTGTCACACAGAAATTCCTATCCCACTCAGAAGATTTGAGCCACTGCATGTGGAGGCACTCTCCTAGTCAACAAGCAGTGGGGAATTAAGCAGTCATATGAACTTTTTGCCCAATTGGAATTTGAAATTCTGTATGAAATTCAGTCTCTTCTTTCTTCCCTTAGCTAGAGGTGTGAAACCTGTAGAAGTGAATGAAAAGTCTTTATTGATGACCTCCAGGTGTTTTGGGTTAAGTTTACAATGTGTACCAAACAAACAAAAAAGATCACCACAGTACCTAGTATGACAAGTGTTGTGAGCTCATAAGAAGTAGTCTGGAAAAAAATAAAGACGATTGAACCAAAAAAACCCACAAAACATATCTATTACTGCCTTGACAGATGGCTTTATGAATGCTCAGGAATCTGACAGGAAATAATCAGTGTTAACCACCCACATTTAGTAAGTGAACAACTAGAAAAAACTCATCAGATTTGAAGTAGTTTGAATTGTAGGTTCAACACTAATTGGCTGTCCTGCAAGGCTTACACTTCACTTGTGAAACAAAACCAAAGTACTTTCATACTGCAATCTCCCTTGTAAAATTAAATGTAGGCAGGATGCATTGCACAGGCGAATGCTTTTTAATTTGTAACAGTTCAGTTGGCAGAGTCAGCATTCATCACAGTGTTTCCAGCATCTGAATTGCAACCCTTGTGTTTCTTTTTTTAATATATTTCAGTGCAATGATAACTATTGTCCTATTTGCCTGTGTAGCAGCTGTATATATGAAATGGATGTTTGCAGGTTTTTAAGTACATTTTCCAGTTTATTTTAGTGTACACCTCTATAATGGCTGTACTTAGGCTCTGAGTTAAGTGGAAGAACAGTGCCATCCCATGAGCAAACACAGTGAGCAGATACTAGTTTGCTGTTGCATAATACCTAGTGAGGAGAAGAGAAGGATGAAGAAATGAGTTAATGCTACAGAGAACTAATTTGACTGAAAGATTCACTGACCTAAATGTATTATGGTTCATAAAACTAATAGTTTGCAGTCCTTTATTTAAGTGTCTATATGTAGATTTAGGGTCTTTACCTTCAGCATCTCACACCGAGCATTTTGGGTAAGGACACATTACGTTAAATTATTTATCTGTAAGCCTGAGCTTCAGAACCACAAGTGTCTTCCTTCTCATATCTATTATCCATCTGACACAGTGAAATCTCTCCATCACGGAGTTCTTACCTGTAAGCACTTCACAAGAACTAAAAGAGAAACATCTTACAAAATTATAGCATCTAAACCACCAAATCTGGATCCACAAAGACTCTCTGTCATCTTCCTTTGTTATCTCTGCCTTCAAAAATGTGAGTCCTGTTAGTAGAGAAAAGGAAGAGTCAGGTGAAAGAAAAATGCACAGTGGAGAAGAAAAATCTACCGTAAACAGTTATGCTTTCTCTAAGCCTTTCAGGAGACATCCCATCCCAGAGCATGAAAGCTTTGTTTCAATGAGTGGTCTTTGGATTGGGCAGATATAGCAGGGAAATGTTGGAGCTCCCCTCCCTTACTTTTCTCACAGCCTTTTTTGCCTTGAATCTCTGACTCCTGAGCATTTATGACAGTTTATAAATACAGAATACTTGAGGTTGAAAGTACATCTGCAGATCGTCCAGTCCACTCTGAAGATCATCTAGTCCCAAGCAAGTTGAGCCAGGAGCAGGTTTCTTTAGGCTCAACCTGGAGCAGGTCACTCAGGAGGATGTCCTGCTGCATTTTGAATATATCCATGGATGTAGTCTCCACAGCCTCTTTGGGCAACATCTTTCCATGTTCAATCATCCTCAAAGTAAAAAAATATTTTCTTACATTTAAATAGAGTTTCTTACATTTCAATTTGTGCCCCATTGACTTTTGTCCTGTCACTGGACATCACTGGAAAGACCCTGGCTCCAACTACTTCACACACTCCCTTCTGGTAATTATACATTGGTAAGATACCCCCTGAACTTTCTAAGGCTGAGCAGTCCCAGCTCTCTTAGCCCTTCCTTTTATGACAGATGCTCCAATCTCTCAGTCCCCTTTGTGGCCCTGATGACTTGTTTAAGTGCCTTTGGCCACATCATATAAGACCAAAAATTTTTAAAGAGCACGACCAACATTGGCTGACTCCAGTGTGAGCTCCAAATGTTGAAAATCTGTGGCTACGGGGCTGTGGATATAGATCTTGACATAGGGAGGATGGTCCAGACCCTCTAAGCATTTAAAGCACTGGCTGTGTTGATTGAACAGAAGATAGACACCGTAATACCTGGGAGAATCTGAATTTAAGGTACCTCATTAGGTGTTGTCAGGCAGAATTAATCACATGGAAATGTCTATCTTCTGCATGTTTACAATTTTTGTGAGCCTATATAAACTGTAAGCAACTGATTTCTCTCTAGCGCTTACGGAGAAGTTTGCCTCCAGGACTGCTGAGACGAGTGTCCTCAACTTGGACCACAACGACATCAGCCACAGGATTACCTACACTGGAGCCAGCTCCAGTCAGAAGGGATCGCAGTGGCAGCATCAAACCTCATGAATCATCTTCATCCAGGTTACAAATTACCTTCTTTTTCTTTTATGTCTGTCTTTGGGCACATTTCTTTGGTTCTATATGATGAAGTCCCTCATTTAAAAAAATGCTGACTCCAACGTGTGTTGGAACTACTTTGTCATGTTTCTTTAAATTGAGTTGTCAAAGAAGTGGCATTCCCAGTTTTAGGCAGATTATGCCAAAACTATTCCTATTATTGGGAAGCAAAATAAAAATAAAGAAATCATTTATGCTAACAAATGCAGAATTGCACAATAAAATTGGAAGCAAGGCAAGATACCTGGTTAATGTCTTCTTGATATGCAGCAGTTTCCTCCATGGGTATTGCACAGCCAAGAAAAAATTCTAACAAGTAACCCAGCTGCTGAACATCACTTCTAAGAACACACTAGTGATGTGGTTCTGTCATTAAACCAGTTCATAAAGCACTTCTCCATCCTCTAGATACTAACTTCTGTAACACAAACCCTGATTTTAAGTGGGCCTTCCTCAAATACACAGTTTTGTGTTTTTCTGTCCATAGAAATGGAGTATGACCAGGTCATACAGCACTGTAAGTGTCCTGTATGTGCTTTATTCCAGAATATAAGAAGCACTTGGGACTTCCTGAATGATCTCATGCAAATGCAATACCAGCAATAGATGGTAAATAGAAAATGAAATGGGCAGTGTAAAGGTTTCTCGCAGGATGGTTGTTCTACTTTCCCTCATTTTAAGCACTGCCTTGGAGCACTTCTTTCCTGTTGACCACAGAGTTTTGCTTCTGGGATTCAGAATCCCAGTTTTGCCATCCTTAATCCCAGTTTTCTTATTTAGTTAAAAAGCTTTTCCTAATTTGCCACAAGAAACAGATACACACAGCTGTTTTGTTGGGCTGCAGACTGAGTGCCTGCTTCTATTTATGATGTACTTACTTCTACATTTAAGATGCTCCCATTTAAATTCTGTAAGCAGGTGCTGGAAGAGTCACAACTATGAAGCAATAATTAATAAAGCCTTGAAATGAATTTGAAATGAAATAGCCTGAAGTGAGCTGCCTTTAACTCTCCACAAGGGCTGTGGCAGATAAGCCAGTGATGGAATAAGTTGAATGGATGTTCATCTTGTGGGAGGAAGGGCTCTCATCTGTGAGAAGAGAGGTGTGGGTCCCAGGCACTGTTAACTTTGATATATTGTGTAGCTATTTCAACAGGGTTTCCTCCTTTCTGTCTCTGTTAATATTTTTCTATTCTAGTCAGAAAGGAGCAGAGCCTTCAAAGGAAGAGTGGAGGGCAGTCAGTTGTGCAGCCTGGTAGTTATGGTTATTATTAAATAAATAGTTATTATTAAATAAAGCTCAGGTCCTCTCCCCACCTTAGCAAGGGCTATCATCTTGGAGCTGGTGGATGAGAAGAGAGTGTGGAGACGTGCTTTGCTATGGGGAAAGGAAGAGCAGGGCAAAAGAATCAAATTCAAGAAGAGAATTCTGAGCCATGATATCAGAAGTCTCATGTTTTTTTGCAACTCAAAATTTGGTGCCAGTAGTGGAGAAGATAGAACCTGAGAAGGCCCAATGTCACCAGTGTTTACTGCTGGGTGAATGCAGTCCCAGAGAGCTACTTTGGTTGGTCTTTCTTCCACATACATAAACCTTTCTCAAAGAGGAAGCAGGGGCCTTAGTTGCTCAAGTCAGCCTGCAGTGTACACTGACTGACTGGTGCAAGAGAAGTATGTGGTTAGCCAAAGTTCCCTTTGTGAGGAGTCCCATGTATCTCAGTAAAAGTAAATATAAAGAAGCTGTAATCAAATTAAAATGTTCTTCAGTCACTAGCCTGTGATTCCCAGGGTGCATTTTGATTTTTACTGTTGATCCCAGACTCTCACATAGTATGTAAGTATCCTAATATGAGAATCAGAGGGAGGACAGCAATTAAATATTGTTGTTGGTCATTTTCTACAGTTTTTGTATAACTCTGCATGATGGGCCAACTAAGCAGGCTATCAATTCTTCCTACATTTAATGTCTCCAATTGTATAAATATAGCTCTGTCAAGCCCCCCAGCCTACTGTTTGCAGTTCCTTTTTTTTAGAGGAGGAGAAACAATATGTATTCCAGAAAGGGGAAAAATGTGTCTTGTAAGTCTAGCTTTAAAATTTTTGTCAAACCAATACAGATTTCCTTTTGAGGAAAATAATACTGAACTGAAGAAAATAATAAAAATCTTGATTTTTATGCCACTTCCCCTGTACCAATTCAAGCACGCCACAGGTCACAGAGAAAGAAACACTTCATGGCATGAAGGGTCAGAGAGGGGAAATGGCTCTGGAATTGCCCTGTGGCAGATTCTGCAGTTAAAAATCTGCAGCTTATTCCTCACAGTCTGGAACATCACCTCTAGATTTCTATAGTCACATATTTGCAAAAATCCCTCTTAAATATCTGTTTAGTAATCATGTATTCTTCCAACTTGATATCACGAAACTGTTAAGACATGGTCCTCTTATAGCTTCAAATGATTTGGAAAAAATAATAGAGCTTCCACATTTCTACCCTCAGTCACTTCTATATCAAGTTGTTCTTAAGAAGTCAAAGAATGTGGTTTGAGGGTTTTTGCTTTGGTTTTGTTTCTTCTTTCATTTTACTGTGAGCCAGTTTGTTATATTCTTCCTGTCCATTAAAAAAACCCCAAAACCACAAAAAAACCAAAAATTTAAAAAGCAGTGGGATTCTTTATTCATCTTAACTTCATCAGAGATTATAGAAGTTTGGGCCAATAAAGACAAACAGTAAGTATTTTTGTAGGTGTGCTTGCTCTTCCAAAATAATAATTTGTTTGTAGAGTTCAGACAATGTTACATGATTTTTTTCTTTCAGAATGCTTTTTTATTTCCAAGTGGTTTTTTTCAAGTTCATCTGGACTACTCTGCTTTAAAGGGCTGTCTTCTGCCTTGCATGTCATCTCATCACTTGGATGTGAGGCAGTGAGGAGAAATGTGGAGCCTGACGGGCCTAACGGGATCTGTCCAGAGAAGTCATAGGCATCATGATAGCAGCCAGTGCTACATCCCTGTAAGCAGCTGACATTTGATGAGTGTCATTCAGGAAAACAATAACTACAATTCTCTTGCTTTACCGAAATACTTGGCCTCTTTTTTGGTAAACTGTTATAGCCTGAAGGCTGAAAGCATATACCCATCCTGTTGTAGGGGGCCAGCATTTGTTCCCCACAGACACAGGCACCTCATTTTCCTTCAGTGAGTTTCTCTTGGATCAGTGACCAATGTCTTCAGGGTCTGTCAATAGGATTGTTTTTTGAGATGCAGCATGCATTTCAGTTGGCTAGAGCATGAAGTGCTTCACCCAGAGAGAGGCACACCACTAGCAACAGCAATGCAGGGCTCTTCTGAGCCTCTTCCAGCCTCCTGAGGAGCCCCTCCAGTGCCTGATGGGTTACTGGGTATCTGCCTTGGCAGATGCAGCAGAGTAGTTAAGGAGTCTGATTTTTTCATTTACACTGAGAACTTCTGACTCTTGTAAGGAGGTGTTAAGAGAACATAAATTTAACCTATTTCAAGTCAACTTTTAAGCCTCTTTGTATTGTCAGAACAATATAATGAAGACATTTTTGTATAAAATAATAGGCCTCAGCACTGAAGGAAGTTCAGCTTTGGAGTGTCTGCATTGTAAATGTTTTTGCTGAATACAGTAGGGAGTGCCTCACAAATAGCAGCTCAGGCAGGCAGATTGGTGCTGTTATCCTCATCAGATTCTGTGCTTAGTATCACATACTTCTTACTCCTAACTTACGATCTGACATTGTGTTGAACAATGTTTGTTTGCACTCTGGTTTTGCAGCACTGACTCCTGGAACAGTTCAATTCTGATGACAATCACCAAGAGCAGGTCCTTCTCCACCTCCTACACCATGTCTTCTACCAACCACCTGAATGCCAAAAGGCAGAGCCGGCAAGGTGAGTGGGCATCCATGGTTCTGTCAGGCTAACTTAGCTGCTTCCCCATGACTGGCACATGCAGCTGCTTTTGATCTCTGTCCAATCCTTGTCTTTTCTTATTTTTCCATCAATATAAAAACAGCTATTTCCTTTATTTTTAAAAAATATGGTTTAAAATGCTACAGCTCATAGTGATGTTGTAAATGTTTTGACTTTTATGATTTATGTAGGCTGGTCATGACATGATTTGGTTAAGTATGATATTAAATCCTGTTGTGCATTATATCCATGTAATTCCCTTGACTACAACAGGGCTGAGAACAGAGTGTTTTCTATAACATTTGTTACATTAACAGTCCTTGTATATTGCCAGACTGAGGTTTTCTGATGCACAACCTACACAGTACCATTCGGAGCTGTAGGTGGCAACCAACCCATCCTATGCAAACATATCCAAGACAAAGCCATTATAATGCAGAGATCTATCCCTGTATGTTCAATTCCAGGTAGTTCTTAACAATTTTTAGAGATGAGAAATAGGGGGCCTTTTATTCCACTTTGTGGGCCTTTAAAAAAATTATTCCTATTTTAAGTGATGGAAAGAAATTGAGAAGGTGACTTCATTGATAGCAAAATGTGCAATGTGACAGCCATGAAGCAATCCTTCTCCACAGTAACATGGTTGGTTCTCTTCCCTGTACAAATGTGGGATAAAGTAATGTTTGCCCATGCTTAACTTGCAATTCAAAATGATCACAAGGCCTTCCTTTTTTCAATTAGCCTATGTTTTTCCGAACATGGAGTAATGTTGAGATAATGTTACTCAGAGATTCTGACCATCCAGACATCAGATGAAAATTGATAGATGCCTGAGGACTGACATTGGAAAAGTCAGAGAATCTCAACTTAGAAATGGGTTTGAAGATATGACTGCACAATTATTCTGCATATCTAGCACTGTCATATCGCATCTCCTTTTCAAATTGAAGAATCTATTTAGTCTCCTCTTGTACAGAAGTTGCTTTGCTATACCAGCAAGATTAAGTAACAGTATTATCTTAAAAGGTAATAGGCACATAGACAAATGAATGAAATTGAACCTGGAAAATAATGGAAATATAGTACCAAGAATCCAGGAATTTAGGAAAAAAACCAAATCCAACTTAGACTTCCAATGTGTGTGTGTATAGTATTTTATACTTGGAAAGCAAGACTTATTAACCCTATCAGTCAGTTTTACATTTAGTCTCTTCTGCTTCAAGAGTTAGTACTCTGTTGCCCAAATGGGTAAGTTACCCTGTAATGAAGGCAGAGCTTCATTCCATCACAGTCAGTTCCTAGGGGCACTGATTGACTGGAGTAAAAATTTAGGCTCAGCATTTTATGCAGAAGATTGATATTTTGATGGTTTAAACTGGTTTACAATCATGCATTTTTAATTATGATTTATTTCCATGTTCAAACTGAAGAATTGCTTCAGTTTGCACTCATTAATACAAATTAGACTTTCATATTTCAGCTCCATTGGCAATATATAATAATTCTTAGTAGAAGTTCATCTAGCTAAATCTGTTAATTTAAAAATGTGTATTTAATTATGCATGAAGACATTAGCATTTAAAAGTACTGCTAGCTGTACCTATTTGGGCAAAATGCTGAGGTAGACTCCAGTGTTTTCATATGTAATTTCACATCACATTGAAGTTACTGTTTTATTTCTTCAACATTGCACATGTGTAAAAGTTCTGGAGAACCTAAGCAGATGGATATACTTAAAAAATTCTCCCTGTATGGTTATTCTTCTCTCATCTTGATTGTTCGAAATTCCTTGCTGTAGCAAGATGTGTTTTCTCTCACTTTTGCCAATAAATGGTTAAATGTATTATTGAAAGTAGATTTGCATATTCTTTTTGGAAAATTTATTTATTTTTAGTTGCTTACCCTGGGAAATTACTCTTTAAATAAAAAACCAAAACCACACGTATTTCAAGAGACAGGAGCTCAGACTAGAAGTAGAAAGCCACCTATAATTAGAAACATTAATGTGAAAATTGCTGTTTAAAGTCCCAGGCCTTGCTTTAAATCGTTGAAAGATGACCATATATATTGTATTCCCTAACAGTTATGAAGATTACCTAGTAACATATAGCTCAAAGATAGACAATGATCCAACTCAATCCCCTGTGCAACTAACAGACTGTGAAATGTTTTTAAAGACATATTTTTGTTGGATGGAAAGCAGATATCTCAAAGGATTAGTAAATGTGAAACAGAGGCCTTCTGCATTTTAAAGCAATTTCCATATGTCATGACCATCTGATGACTTTTTAATTGCTCTGTAGGCTGTAGGTTTCTGATCTTGAGACTAGTGTAATATCCTAGTTGCAATAATTGAATTAAGACAGTAATAGATACCACATGTTTCTGAGTTTCCTGAAGAAATACCTTTATCAAAATTAAAGACATGCATATCTCAAAATTACAGTATAGTAACTAACAGAGATTGCTTTTACCTCTTGAATTGTCAACAGTAAATCTTATTTTAATCTCAAACCACATTAAGTTATCAGGAAAAAACACTGGAACTGTACACATATATCCTGCAAGATTAGTATTTCATAAACTTAGATCAACATACTGCCTCATTCTAAGATAATTTTTACATCTGGAATGCCTTTAGATAGTGGACACAATTCAAACATAAAACCAGTTAAAGTTCCTAAGCTCTTTATATCATTTGGCTTTGAAGATGAACATGGTAAATGAACTGGGGCTGAGTCCCTACAAACTTCAGAACAGGAGGTAAGTCCCTTTACATGCATTTCCTTTTAAAATAGATTATGCACTTCGTTATGAATGGGACCTTCTTGTATGAGATGAAAAAATGTAAAGTAGATTGAATAAGGTGGCAGCACTTTTGTCTCAAACACTGGACTCCCTGATGCATTTCACCTTGGCAGAGGTTCTTAGGTAGAATAAAGGACAGAAAGAACTAAATCTTGCTTGTGCTCACACATGTGGATATTGGCAGTTGCTGATACACTAGCTCAGGTGTACAGTGCCATGTGGTAGAGGTAATGGTCGCAAGTCTCCCATAGTGAACAGCTGATAATGAAAAATAAACTTAACCTGCACAAGTTCAAAGCTGAAATCAATGAGGACTGGGGAAATGGCACCGTAAATACAGTATGTGATATTGTTATTGTGTGTGACTACTAAAAATTACTTTTTGACTTACTGCTAGTCTTCACACATAGACAAATTCAAATTTGCTGGGAATGTGTGTAAGCCTTTCTTGTACCTGCTTTAGAGCTGGAGACAGCAAAGCAAAGAGAAACTGCAGGAGTTTGGGAACTGCCTATTTGGAGTTTGGTGTGTCTGTCACTAGAACACATTGATACCAATAGTCATGCCACTAACCTTTCATTTCATGCCTGCCAGTCAGTGCATCCTGCTCAACGGGGAGAACATGCTTTGTATTTTGATCCAGATCCTCAGCAGGTAGAAGTGGCTGATATTAATGGAACTTCATCTCTGTGACAGCTGTGAACTTGGCTCAGAGTGGAGGAGGGTTTTCTCTTATTCTTCCATTTGGAAGCTATGCTAGTACCTGCGCATCTCGAGTATTTCTGCACAGTGAACACATAGAACTGTCTGCTACTTCTGTTAATTGACAAGACTCTTCTTTTGCCAGGTATCCCGACGAGTATTTCACCTCTCACATCCCCATGCCATTCACCAATTCAGGGGACACCTGCCACAAGTCCTACAGGAAAAACATCTTCTGTGTCATTTCCAGACTCTACAAATACTGACACCAAGCAAGACTTAAAGCCACACAAAGTCTTAACTTCTACTCAGAGTGCACCTACCCTGTCAGAACCTATTATTAGCCCTTCTGTCATCTGCAGCAGGTAAGATAGTAATTTGACATACATTGGAATCCCTTTGTGGTGTTCTCACGAACAAGCTTTTTTGGCCCCACATACAAGTTGTGATTTGCTGCAATATTGTGTATTGGTATTTCAGCATATCTAAGAACTTCTTCATATAGGAATAATTGTGTGATTTAATGCCATAAAGTGCTTTTAAAGCACAAGATGGTTACCTGATTCTATATCTTTTACTCATATCAGATGCATGGTCTGATTAATAAGTAAATTCTTCATCAGTAACTTAGAGATGCCAAAGTTGAATTTCATGTTAACCACCTGTGTTTCTCACATGCACCCTTAACATGAACAGTCACTTTCAGGTTACAGGTCAAGTCTTTCACAGCAGGCACCTAATGTTTGACAGAAAAATCTGACTGCTAGTGTTTAAAAGCTACTGGCCTGTAGCCTTCTGATAAAGGTGTGCCAGCCATGCCTGAATACGATATAGTTTTGAGCACTGTCTTGGGGTGGGTCCTGCCCTTCCTCGGCAGAGTCAGATTATGGGGGTTTTTTTTTCAGAAATCAGCCAAATTCTTTCTACTGATAAGAGTTGCACTAACACAGTTCAATGTAACACTTTAAAGTAGCCCATTATTAGATTACTCAGACCTGCTCTGCAGAATCAACATGTTGGAAAGAAAGGCGTTCAATTTATCTCCTTGAAAAGAATTCAGTTGCTAACTTAGATTAATGGAGTTTGCAATATGTGTCCAATTCAGCATAGTAGGAAACACTGGTATTTAGAAGCCTGTTACAGTGCAGTTTCAAGGTTATCATACTCATTAGATGTTACTTTTTGTCATAATAGTGAGTGATTTGTGATTATTGGCTAGTCAGTGGATAGCACATCATCTGAGGCTGCCTTAAATGTTACCGAGTTTAACCCTCTTTGGAGCTAATTTGTTGTTTGTAGCTTCAGTCACCTGACTTTGGGTGTGTTTCAATGTGCTGTGTGCAGGGTTAGGAATTAGGTATAAGAAAGTCAAAACTGACATAATGAGTTTGCTCAAGGGAGTCATCCTTACTGGAGTTCAGACTGGGATCCTGACAGGCTTTTCAGATGTAATTTAGGCGACTAAATAGAAACTAAGTGCTTTTAAAAGTTTTCCAAAGTTATTGTAAAATTTGCACTTGCACTGATTCATTTGAAAGAAAACTATATTACACATAAGAATTAAAAAAAAAAACAAACACAAAAAAACCCCAAACAAACAAACAAAACAACAGCAACAAAAAATAATAATAAAAAAAAACCTACCAAAGAACACACCAAAAAAAGTCAATGTAAAGTTGTTGTAGAGAATAATGAAGTATATTTTCTTGATATGTGTAGACTTTGATTTCAGTGTAATCATGGTAAAATGCTCATTAGTTTTTATGTGGCTACTGTCTTATGTGATCTACATAGGTTGCATAGCATATTTAGGTTCTTAATTTCCTTTGTTTTCTAATGCTTAGACCGTGTAACATTACAAGCCACATTGCTGGCATACACTTTGTTAGTGTTTATTTGAAACAAACACATTATTTAAAATATTATGTTGTAATGACTGCTGATAGAATTGATATCCTCTATTACTGGTAGTCATTATTTAACATCCACTGAAAAATCGTAAGCACTGTCACATTTCTAGCCATTATTATTTAGAGATGTAATATCCACAGAGACAAGCTGAACGAACAGCACATAAATAATGAACCCCTTAGTAATATAAGCATGATCAAAACAAAACGCACAACTCAAAACAAAACACACAACTCAAAACAAACAAACAAAAAAACCCCACAAATAAATAAGACAAGCTGAGAGAGCTAAATTAACAAACACTGGAAATATATTTTTAATATTTCAGCTTTCACATTCTAAATTGCTGGTCTTATGGTATAGAGCCCCTTACTTTTACTGCTAAAAAACCTGCCTTGGCAGAAAATAATACCAAGTCAGCAAACCTTTGCCACCACCAAATCAATCCCTCCCTGAACAACAAAAGAGGAAATGAACTCTTGATGGGTTCAGTGCTTTAAATCAAATCCACCCTGGCACTGGCATCAAGACAGCAGTTTTACTGTAATTTTGGGGTTTTTACTTGCAAAGTGAATTGTGGTGGGACAGCAGAGTTTGAAAACTGCATTAAACAAGAATATGTACCAGGCAATTCTATTAAAATAACTTGTAAGTAATCATTTTTAATTCTACCTAGTGGATGAGGCAGGAATGTGGAATGTGGAAAAAATGTTTAAAAAGTAGATGATCATAGCTGTGCATGAAGGGAATTGAGTTAAAGTTGCACGAACATGTTTTCTTCTGACATAGAGCAGATTTCAAGTGTTGTACTAGGTAGCTCAGCAATTTATTTTTTTTTAATATAGTGTTTTATGTGGACCATACATATTAAATCAATATGAGTCTGGATGTGATTTGGAAATAAAATGGTACACTCATTATGATGCACTGCAGCCAATCAAAGGCTCTCTTTTATATTTTGGCTTGTTGGCATTGACCTTATGGAAACCACAAAGAATGTGGGAGAGAGAAATGAATACATTTTATTCGTCTTGTTTATAAACCTGAGTGATACAAGATTTATTTGCTTGGCTATGCACTACAAGTATCATTGTATACAGATTTGTATTTTTATTTAAAATTCTTTCAGGAATTCATTATCTTTGCAGGGCATACCAAGCTCCAGAATATGTTTTGGATGACCCAGTCAAAAGCCATCTGGCATAGGATTGCAGCCATTTTTATGTGGCAAACTCACCTTGCTGCAAAGTTTCTAGTACAAAGTTTGACCAATCAAAATAATTTGCTACTAGCTGTTTTGCAAAGACTGCTCCATATGAGATATGCCATAAACTACTGACTCGAAACAGAGGAAGAAATGTTAAAATGACAGTTTTTCCATGGACAGATTTGCTATAATACTGCTAAGTGAGGCTTCAGATTTGTTAAGTTCTCTCATGTTTTCATGACATATCATTGTTCCTTCAGCTTGTAGACACCATCATACTGGAATATTGTCATTTGAAATGTTCCAGCTGGTACTGAGTTCACATTTAGGGCTTAAAGGGAATCATACACAAGGAATAAAGCATTTTAATGGAACAGAAGAGACAGTCATTTGGAAAGGCCATGATATTGTGATCCCTCCCACAGTGTCTTTCTGCTCTGGTAACAATGAAGCAAACTTTGTTTTCTAGTTTCCTTGCTCATTGTCTGGATGCCAGATCACTCACCTCATGTTCTGTCCAGAACACCCCCTTGGTTCTGATGTACTTGGTATGTTGTCACTGAAGTAATGGCAAAATACCTTTTTCCTCCTTAAGAGGAACACACTCAAGTTTTAAGCAGGAAAATGAGAATAAAAGCCACATCAGAACTGTGTTCAAATTGAATTATATAGGATTGTGTGGCACTCTGAAACATTTTCATAACTTTAATTCATGTTTATAGAGCAGCTGTAATCCAAAACCTGGGGATTTTTTTTGTACTGATAAAGAATAAAAGCCTTTTTTTTTTTTTTTTTTTTAATTGTCACATGGTATATGTTTAGTGTTGGCAACACAGATTTAATGGTGCTGGCCAATAAATGCAAGGTCTTTCTGTACTTCTGTCTTTTTACATTCCTGACTTCCAATAAAACTTCAACTCATGTTTGTAATTTTGTCTACAGAATGCACCCTGTACCGTAGGTTATACTATCAGCAAAACATCATTGTACATAAGACTGTCTAATGTGCAGGGCTCTTTATATTGTGCATGTTTCTTGATGTATTTCAGCTGTGGCAGACCCTATAACGAAATAGAAGCTGGTGATGGGACACTAGATAGAAATGATGGTACCACACACACCCTGAACAGAACAGGTAATTCTTTGTCCATCAAAAACTACTTGTCCCTTAAAATTCAATAATCATTCACTGTAAGGGCAGATATGTCTATCTGTCATGAAAGGTGAATATACATAGGTGAGACAATACAAATTGTCTTTGAGGGTCCTTTTCTTTTTGAATGTGCAACATGTGCAAAATGCTATTGAAGAATAGAGATGAAATGTAAAGGAAATATGGTTTCTAACCTCAAATAACCTTGTCAGCTCAAATAATGATCCTCAGAATATTCCTCACTCTTAAATCCCTGATCCCATTTTTTACACTCTGCAGGGTATATGCTTTAATGCCTTTGGACAGATTGTCCGACTTTGGACTCAGCCAAGCAGCACATATGTATTATGAGTCAGAGATCCTGTTCCTATTATTCAGAAGGTCACAGGATGACTTTCTTGCAGTCCTTGCTGTTCTCACAACAAGCTTTGTCATTTGTCTTGTAGATGATCCTGCGCAGGCCACTTCTGACTATGAGACCAACAACAGTGATAGCAGCGATATTGTGCAAAATGATGATGACACAGATTGCTCCAAAGAGCAGACACGAAAGGGATCTGTCTGTAGGACGTACACACCTGAGACCATCATTCTGCATCCCTTGATACCACCTGAGGTAGCTTGTTTAAGTTCCACTTGAATAGTAGACTGAGTGTATAGTGACACTGACTGGGGAAAAAGCCACAAAAAAACCCTCAAACAACAAAAACAAAGAACTCCCACCACCACATCTCCCCCCCCCCCCCA
>JANIJG010023176.1:201300-214977 GCA_024611175.1 Megaceryle torquata
TTGACAACCGCGTGGGAAAAAGCCCAGAAAAACCCCCCACACAACAAAAAAAAAGAACACCCCCCCCCCCCTCCCCCCCCCCCCCCCCCCCCAAAAAAAAAAAAAAGGTTAAAAACAAATTAGGGCTGTCTAAAGATTGTGACCATAATTTTAAGCAACAATTGCAGCAGGTTCATACCTTGCGTGAGCAGGATTGACTTTCAAGAATTGAAGGGAACCACTGAAATGTGTGAGAGCTGCTAAGCACTGGCCACTTGTGAAAGACTAAGCATCTATTTGGATGAATAAATACAAGTTTATGGATCTGGCATTAGGCATTTCTGAAATGTTTGGCTTCTGTGTTAGCATTGCCTATAAAGGTAAAGGTATCTACAGTTTCTTAGTAATGGTGAAATTCAAGTAAATATACGGGGAGAAAGGAGGTGCACAACACACCTTTTATTTGCAGACCTTGAAAAACAGGTAGATTTCAGTTAAGAAGTGCAAGTCTTCACTTAGACTGAGCTCCATTAGCCATGTTTGATTGTAATGAATGGGTTCTGATGCAGAAGTAGAAACTGAGCATTTTTTTTCCTCTGTACTGCAGCAAATTTTACAATGAAGACAACTAGACTCTCTTGGAAATGAATGAATGATTCCCATGAATGAAGGAAGGAATATGTCTCACAGATAAAATCAGAGACTGATTTTTCATATACAGAATTTTCTATTCATTCAAGTGAAAACAAATTATAAAGGAGAGTGACTAGCTGTAGGGCTGGTAGAAATGAGGACATCTCCATTGAGCTGAGTAAAATACCATGAATTTACAGATGATGCTAATGTGACCTTAGTTTTTAAGAGCATATTTTTTGCATGGGATGCTTCACAGAACTAAAACTCCTCTTTATTCTGATTTCTGACATAGGACAAGGCTGTACTTGCTCCTGAGCCTCTGGTTATGGACAACTTGGATCCCCTGATGGAGCAGCTAAATAGTTGGAACTTCCCAATCTTTGATTTGGTGGAAAAAATTGGAAAGAAATGTGGTCGGATTCTCAGTCAGGTGGGAAGGACGTATTGTCTGCAATGACTGGCTAGATTATTGACAGATATTGACAAAGTAGTGTTAAGACTCATACTTAGAAGCTGGTCATCCAATGAATTGTGATCCCTTCTACCTCATTCAAAGCATACAATATAACAATCATCTGTTTTATTACATTCCTTAAGTGACATTTCTATATTTTTGAATTTAAAAATGTGAAAGAAAAAAACCACATGCCTCTTTCGCCTACTGTTCTCTGCCAATGAGTTTTCATGAACCTTTCTGAATATTCTATCTGCAGGAGGTGCTGTCACCCCTTACCGAGTTCTTTGTTAAATAATTTCTCATGGGGGTTCAGCATGGAAGGGCTAAATGGTAAATTCAGTTGATGGAGGAAATACAGAATTTTGGTCCATTTTTATACTGGAGATTTCAGTCAGGCTGTGCAAGAAAGCAGGGTTTCAGAAAGCGGGGGGGGGGGGGGGGGGGGGGAACAGGCCTTGCTGTATTCCCTCACCTTCAAACACTCAGTGTTTTGATAGTAAATTCATATCATGACATAGGGAAGACTAATTTACTATGAATGAGGATGTGGGAGCTTAGTAGTCTTTCAACTATTAGGTTTTCATCCCCTCCTCTAAGGTGAATACAGATACAAACACATCCCATCTCTACTTAGCACAATTAATGTCACTTCCATAATCACTTCCTTGGCTTAACTTTCTTCTCTGTTATGCCCCTTTTCCTGGCACACTGACAAATTAGCCATTTTTTCTTAGGGAGGCATTGAAGTTTATTAAACAGGAAAGGCAAGTAATTATTACTGCTTAGAGACGGAAAGCAAAAAACCCCAAGAGAATTTGACTGAGTTAGTATCACTTTACAAGGCATTATGTAGTGATGAGTGCTGGAAAGAAGAGATTGTGTTAATTGGTATAATGTGGGACAATTAACACCCCCCACAAACACAAAGGTTGGTGTGTTAGATCTCAGTGGAACAAGCTTCAGAGAATGCTGTATCAAATGTTGGTCCCTTGGTGGTTAACTATTATTCAGCTAGATTCAATTATCCAGTGGTCAACCAGGAAAACCACAGTATGAATTGAAATTTATTCTGTGGTCTGCCTTTTATTGTTCTGTAGCTCAGCAAGTAACATCTATACTTAACCAGCATGCCAGCACTCTAGGTTAATTTTAGAGAAAGAGGCAAACCGTGTTTGGATGTGGAAGTTGATACAGATTTGCTGATGATCACTGAGACACTTTTGCATAAGACAGTGAGTGTGTGATTAAAATACTCTTCCTGATCATACTGGTCATGTTGTTTTCTATATAACACAGACTTACAACAGAATGATAAATGAAACATAATGAAAAACAGAAGGGGTTTTTTTTAATGGCATAACCAACAGTTTGGATGAGCCAAAACTTGTTTTGGTTTTACCTGGGTACCTATATAGGTTTTAAGTACTTTACCAAGTTACATGGGGTTCTGTACCTCCCCCGTGACTCCCTCAATTTGCACTAAAGCTCCACTTTCTGTTTCTCAACATCTGCTTTTTGCACAGCTTCTGAACGTTACCCATTCTGCAGCGCCACAAAATGAGGCCTGTGAAATAAAACAGCGAAGCTTTAATAAATAATATTTGTGAACAAAATTCAACATCTTCTATAACAGCTGTTAGTAATAACTTTCACTCTCTGAAAAAGCAGAATATCAAAAATTCAATCTTGTTCATAAAATATAGATCCTACAGCTCTTTCCCCCACTTACTCAGATGTTCCTAACAAAATTATTTTCAGAAATAAGAGAATGAAAATAAATATTTCTGTCTCCAGCCAAAAGTATTGTATTTTTCTTGTATAATTTTTAAATCCTTGGATATTATAAACAAAGGAAAACAAAAGCTCTAATGATTTATTCTCTGTATTATGCCATTAAACGGACTCATCCATTAAAAATACGTAAATTAACAAGCTGAATTAACTATGTTTGCCTTGCTAGTTAAATTTATGAGATGGAAGAAAGCAGAGTTGACACGTGCCCCTAGGGAAACATTCAGTTTAGAAAGCAAATGCTGGCTTAGCATCTTTAAAGCTGCTTGAGATGTCTGTTTCTTCTTTTTGGAATCTTAAATTGATTTAGTCCTATAAAAAGACCCCAAACCAGTCAGCAGCCATAAAAGCATCTGTGTAAAGCACTGTGGCAAGCACTCCAAATGTGACACTAACAAAATATGCATGATAGGGGTTAGAGAGGAATTTACATACAAGTCTCCTTTCAGAAAGGAACAGCAGAGCTCTCCAAGTGAGTTTATGCTTCACAAGCCATAAGGTTAGATGATGTCTTCAGTCACACAACACTCTTCTTGCATCTCCTATAAAACTAAAACCTGTGGAAGAGACGCTCATTTGCCTTGGAAAGCAAATAAAATAAAAAAGAATAGGCTACAGTCAAGGTCTCTCTAGCTTCTATTACTGGGCTAATAGAGATCAGAAATGCAGGTGGTGCTCTTACGCTCTCAGGACATGAGCAGCATCAAGGCGAGGTGGCATAATTGCAGCACGTGTGAGTTGATCCCTGAGGAGTGCCAAGAAAGATGTGTGGTCGTCTCGTCATCATGCATGGCTTCTGCAGAGAGAAACTGCAGCTGTTATATGAAGGAGTGAGGGAAATCAGTCCTTGAGAGATGGGATATTCCCAGGATCATCACAGCAGCCCTGGTGAGGAGTTGTGTTTGTCAGAGCTGGAGACTGAGTGCTGACAACTTAAAAAAAGCACACATTTGAAGAAAGCAAATACAAAAGACCAAAAAGGAGTGCAAGACGGTTGCCTGCAAACAATGAGAAGGGAACTACCTATCTAAACTTTGCATGTGTCCTCCAACAAGAGCCATTTATGTGTGTCTGCAGTACTGAGCTACATGTTGATAATGGTCCTCATGTCCAAAACAGCTTCCATTAGGAATCATATGGGAGAAGTGCTTGTTCTTCTTCAGGCAGCACTCCAGAAGTATGTGAGTTATGATGATTCATTCAAGCGTTAGCCTTCGTTGCAGAGACAAGCAGAAAATAGAAGCTGAAGGGAAGAGGCAGAGCACCCCCTGCCAAGTGCCTGGCAGCTGTTGGCATTTCCCTGGGCTTCCCTGTTCAGCCTGTGGGATTCTAACTCCCTGGGAGCTCATGGAACAGCATGCAGTTTGGGAAGGGAGGATTTTAAAATACAGAAATGTTTGAAAATGGTTAATCCAGATTGGTGAATAAACAAAATTGTACAGTTTTTGGTTTTTTAATGAAGAATTTAGTTAGTTGATTTTCTGGAACACATCAGTGCTCTTTTTTCCTCTTTCTGACCTGCCCTTATCCACTCCTCCTCCGTGTTTGCTAAGAGACAAAGAAAGAAAACATTATAAAAATGTCCAAATTACTTCTTGGCTGTTTATGCTTTCTAATGACCACAGAGAATAATGGCATTTTACTCCAAGTCATGGGGAAGAGCTATCGTCCATATCCATCACAGTCAGCTTCACTTCTTTTCAACTGCTGTGGATTTGCCCACCCTGCAAAATCCAAGGGGAGGAAAAACTTTTTTTTAATTACATGCATTATATAAAGTACATGTCCAGTATTGATAGTATAGACCAGTAAGAATAATATGTCTTTAGGCTTCCCATTTTTATACAGATTATTTGCTGGAAATCTGAAACTTACCATTCAGTGATCTAAGACTCGAGCATAAAATTCCTCAACTCTCCATAGGTGAAAGTCTGGATCCTGGCTGATTCAGCTGTGATTCAAGATAGATAAATGGAATTCTATGCCGTTTCTGCTCCAAATCATGCATAAAGTCAGTCTCCCCATTCTGTCTCAGGACAGGAGAATCCTGTGGGGTTTTCAGAGAGTAAAGTTTTGTCTTGTGTGTGCCCTGCCTTTTGTTCTAAACTGTCTTCTAGAGCACTGTAATTCAGTAGTACCTTAGCTCCTTTGCTATATTTTTCACTTTGTGGCCAACATCCGTGGCTACAAAGAGAAATTACCACCGGCAGTGACTTTTCTGACTGCCTTGCTAGTCGCACTTAAGCTGTTACGGTATGGACAGAAGTGAGAGCTGGGGCCACCAGCAGAACCCCAGCTGTTAGATATGTGCCATTAGAGGGGCATCCTGGATAGTTTCAGGCACCACACTCAACCTGTCTCTGCATCATCACTGCTTGTTGTGATGCTTGCCATAGTTCACATGCAGTTTTTTCGTGGTAGGGAATGACTAGGGCGGCAAAGGCAGAAGTGGCAGGAGATCATTAATGTTGCAACTTCATATTGTTTTTTATGATCTTTACTGTAAAGTTCCACAGTGGAAGGGCATTTGAAGTTTATCTTCATTTAGATGCGGCTCACAAGTATATATACAGTGTACTGAAAATGATGTGGATAGCTGATTTACATTCAGCTGTAAAACACAAAAGATACTTTGTAACAGTTTCTTATCTGTATAGAACTCATCATTCCAAATGTGCTTCAATTTGTTTTAGCTCTAGGCAGATCATTACCAGACAGATGGCATCAAAAGGACAGAATTTAGCTAAGGGCAGTAAATAAAGACATTTGAAGGCTTAAGGGTCCAATTTGTGGAAGAAGTTAAAAGGTCAGGCAGTAATTTTACTGTGTCCCGTTGTTCTGTGTATCAAGTTCAAACTTGATTTCAAAAGTGTTCATTCCTTCTGCATACATCTAAGCCCTGTTTCTTCTGAACACCGCCTCATTCATCCATCACATTCTCCTTTCCAGTATATCCTCTCCTAGATGTCTATAGTAATCTTTCATTGCAGGAACACTTGGAGCAGCTCTGCTTTCTCATCTGCTTGCTGCCTCTGAAATCGTCTTGGAGAAATCACTTTTACTGTTTCACTTCCAAAATGGGAGAGAGGAAAAAAAGATAATGCATGGGATCTGAATTAGTCTCTTTCTGTCATTCCTTCACTTGTTTCCCCTTTTTCTGGGAATTAATTTGACTCATGGGTGCTCCTTGGAGAAGTTTGTGGAGAAATTTTTCCCAAGACACTAACGACTGCTGGATAGCTTCCTTTATATATGTTTCTGGGGTGCTTGCAAAACTGGGGGGGTTACATCGCCTGAGAGGAGGAGAAAAACATCCAAAAGGGGGGAATGAGGGAATGAGGGGGACCATTTGGTAACAACAGCTTGTCCGTTTGGCTGTGTAACCACATTCCTACAGAAGTACAAATAGTGACAGCTATAGATATCAGATGTACTTGAGAGAATATCACCAGGAAAACAAGTTTTCAAGGAGTAAATCACCAGAATTATTTTTATATCTTTTTTTTTTTTTTTTTTTTCTTGGTCTATTCATCAACATGGTTATTTTGGGGTTTTTTTTTCAGGTATCATACAGACTTTTTGAAGACATGGGGCTGTTTGAAACCTTTAAAATACCAGTGAGGGAATTTATGAACTACTTTCACGCCTTGGAATGTGGATACAGAGAGATACCTTGTAAGTAAAAATTCCCAGCAAATAACAGTGATTCCTTAAAGTTTTGGGTATTGCCCACACACTTTGTTATTGATGACCTTATTCTGTCATTATAATAGCTATTTTTTTTCTTCTATCAGTGGCTCTCTAGGCAGAGGTTGGTGCTGAACCACAGCCTCTCATCTTTTTTTCATCGCATTTAATGTTTCATGATGTTTCATAATAATTCATGGCAATAATTCTGTGCAAGCCTGAAACTATATAAATCTACTGTAGGTTCAAAGAGCTTGAAGATTTGAAGCAGCAGATTATAGCCCAAGGAGTTTATAGGTGGTTGTCCCACAGTCTGTCTGTCCTACTGGAGCCATTCCTCTTTATTTAAAACATTTTACTATTCACAGAGTCTCGGGTTTCTTTATGAATCTAGCCCTTCATTTCCTTGTTTTTTCTTAAGTGCATTTCATTTTAATAAAGCAGAATATTTTGTCTAATATAAAATTAATTTACCTTCCAGTTTTGCGTTTCATCTCTTCACAGAAATGAAAAACAACTCATTTGGACTTAACCACTTTGTTCTTCTGATTGCTGAACTGAAAAACAGGTTATTCACACAAAACTAATGGTGGCTATCCCAGTTGGATTAAATTAGTACAATTTTCACAAGAGGCTAATCCAGCTTCTAGTCCTGAGAAGAACATTAGACCTCTAAGAAGAACCATCTGAGATTAGTGTCTCAGGAGAGATGTTCTTAGTACTCAAGGAAGGCAGGCGAGAGGAGGCTCCTTCCTTGGTTTACTTCCTTCTTTCCAAAAATAACCATTCCTATGCTGCTTACTGTTTTGCTGTTAAAAATTTCAGCTAGGCCACTAACAAATATTTAAAACAAAGGTCACAGGGAAGATAAACAAGAGTAAGAGAGGAAAGCGGGGAGTAAATAAAAGGGCCAAGTGGCATGACATCATGTTCAACATTTAGTGAGTAAGCAAAGTGATTGGATATTGTGAATATAAATAAGCTTTCAGTATTAACACCCCTCAGCTCTTGGCAGGCAGGATACTGCTGATTTTAGGTGTAGACGAAGGAGGCAGATGCCTCAGTCACTGGAGTGTAGGGTCAACAAGATGGTGAGCCCTCCTCTGCCAGAGCCAGGGAAATGCAGACTGGCAGCTGCTGCCTCACTGCTGGTACAGGTTAGAAATGCAGGCTCAGCAGTGCTGCTCTGGAGGGGGCAGGTGGCTGTTCCCAGCAGGAGCGTAGGCATTATACATCCCCACACGGTGACAAGAGGGCAAATAGGGCTCTTCAGGATACTTTCTCCATCCCAGGTCTTTTTCTTCCTTCATCTTCTCCCATAGAAGGAGCAGCCTTGGGTGAAGTTAAGCTTCAGTGCCGAGAAACCCTCTGTTGGTACACACCATCTTTAGTGTGCAGCAGGTATAAAACCAGGTTGCTTATGCATCTTGCTGCCAGTCCCTTCTTCTCCCCCAGGGTACAGAGGGTTTTTTTACCCCTAATGAATCTGTTCAAATTATTACTTCTTAGAGAGGGCTTCTGGACTTCTGTGTTGGTAATTTTTCCTAGTGAAGAATAAATATGTAGCATCTCCAGTGTTATCCTGAGTCTTGACTATTATCTTCTTAACATAACCTAGTTCTTCACCTGTTCCCTTCAAGACTATTCCATCACTTAGTTTGCCAATAAGAGACACATGACTGATTTGCATTACCAAAGTGTCTCCAACTGAGATGACTGATTACCTAGAGATGTAGCTAGCTACTGTGAGTTTTACAGATGGGGGTGACCCCACAGTGGAGTCACACATTTTCATACTTTGTCCTCTGAAATGCATCTCTCCAGAACTGCAGCAGCAGTAATGTAGCCACAGGTTATCATTCAGAGTAGCAAGTTTCTTTGTGTTTAGCTAGTCGCTGTAGAAAGTCATAGAGTCATAGAATTCTTTGGGTCAGAAGGGACTTTTAAAGGTCATCTAGTCTCTGCAGTGAGCAGGGACATCAACTAGAGCAGGTTGCAGCACCCCATCCAACCTGACCTGGAATGTGTCCAGGGATGGGACATCTGCCACCTCTCTGGGCAGCCTGTTCCAGTGTCTCACCACTGTCATTCTACAAGAAGCTGGACATGAGCCAGCAACGCAGACTTGCAGCCCAAAGGGCAAATTGCATCCTGGGCTGCATGAAAAGAAGCCTGGCCAGCGTATCAAGAGAGGTGATTCTGCCGCTCTACTCTGCTCTGGTGAGACCTCACCTAGAGTACTCTGGAGCCCTCAACACAGGAAGGACATAGATGAAAGGGAGCAGGTCCAGAGGAGGGCCACAAAAATGCTCAGAGGGCTGGAACACGTCTCCTACAAGGACAGGCTGAGGGAGTTGGGGTTGTTCAGCCTGGAGAAGAGAAGGCTCTGGGGACACCTTATAGCAGCACTCCAGTACTTGAAGGGGGCCTACAGGAAAGCTGGGGAGGGACTGTTTACAAGGGCATGTAGTGATAATACAAGGGGCAATGGTTTTAAACTAGAGAAGGGTAGATTTAGATTTCATGTTAGTAAGAAGTCCTTTACTGTGAAGGAGGTGGAACACTGGAATGGGTTCCCCAGGAGTTGGTGGAGGCTCCATCCTTGGAGACATTCAAGGTGAGGCTTGATAAGGCTCTGAGCAACCTGATCTAGTTGAGGATGTCTCTGATTACAGGGGCGGTTGTACTAGATGACATTTAGAGGTCCCTTCCAACCCAAGGCATTCTGTGGTTCTACATCTAGTCTAAATCTTCCCTCTTTTAGTTTATAACCATTCTTCCTTTTTCCTCTCACAACAGATCCTGCTAAAAAGACTGTCCTTTCTTATAGGCCCCCTTTAAGGCCACAATAAGGTCTACATGGAGCCTCCTCTTCTTCAGACTGAACAACCCCAACTGTCTCAGCCTTTCTTCACAGGAGAGGAGTTTCCATCCCTCTAATCAATTCTGTGGCCCTCCTCTGGACCCTTTCCAACAGGCTCATGTCCTTCTTGTGCTAAGGGCTCCAGAGCTGGACACAATGCTACAGGTGAGGTCTCACCAAAGTGGAGTAGAGAGTAGAGCAGCAGAATCACCTCCCTCGACTTGCTGGCCACGCTTGTTTTCATTCAGCCCAGCTACCAGTGCCCTGCCCAAAATGAGCTTGAATCACAAGCTGAAATGCTTGTCCTTCAGTGGTTTAACTTCAGATGTAACTTTGGTCCTGGTGCAGTGAAGTTTTACCCTCTTTCAGCATCATAGTTGTATTTTGCTAGCGTAAGTTTAGGTAATGCTTTGTGCTGAGCTAGCTTGTGATTCTTTTTTTGGGTAGTTGATTTGTGGGATAGTTTATCTGGCTGTGAAGGATTTGGTGGTATAAGGTTTAGGATCACTCATTTAGGTTTAGGGTACTCATTTCTGCAGAGAGAGCTTGTAGTAAACCAGATTATAGAATCCAGGGACTGGACTCTTAGTTCTGTCCAGAAAACTGCAAAATAAACCTGATCTAACTCTTCAGTTAGTATACGTATGTATCCTGAGTTTGGTTTGTTTGCAGTGCAGCTGCTAGCACAGCACCTAAATTTACTCAAGTTGAGTCAGGTAAGTGTTGTATTTAGAAGCTAAGTGAAATCTGGCTGCTGACATTGGTGAGATTTTCCCACTGGTTTCCTTTGAATTGGAGGTTAACTGCACATTAACCTGATGGCATTTAACTAGTTAAAGGTAAGCACCAGAGTAAAGGATTGGAGCTGGTAGCTCAGGTCAGGCTCCTGGTTTAAGAGGTCCTTTGCAAAGTTTACTACATTGCAGATCCCACTGCTTCTCTGCATCTTCTCTTTCTTAACTGGTGCAAGACACACCATTGAATGCACTTAATCTTCAGGAGAAGTGTAATGGAGCATTTACAGAATACAGCTGTTTTTCATGCTTGTGATAGTGTTTGATTTGTCTCTTCATGACTGATTGTCACATGGTACCCACTAGATGGTGCTGGTTTCCCTCTGTCAGAAATATACTTCATGTTTAATAGCGGGGTCATCTGCTTTGTATCACAGATCACAACCGAATCCATGCAACTGATGTTCTACATGCTGTCTGGTACCTTACTACTCAGCCCATCCCAGGACTCCCAACTGTGATTAATGATCATGGGTCAGCAAGCGATTCAGGTATATTTAAATATGCAAGTGTATTGTGTTGTATTTTTAAAGTTGTTGTCATTAAATTTGCTCTAAGAAAGCCAACAATTCAGGATTGCATTTGCTACCTGTTACTATATAGACATTAAAGTTGAGTAGCACATTAGATGTTGAAGGTGTTAAGGTATGTTTGTGTAACTTCAAAGAGAATGGAATTGGTTCTCTAAAACCTAATACTTTACATTAATGATGTGTGAATTCAGGTCTTTGTGGTCACCCATAATGACAGCTGTTTGTTACCGTTTGATTTTTAAACACAGCTTTATTTTTAGGAAAACTTTATTTGTTGTGCTTTTCAGTGTTACTCCAGAAGTAGTGTATACTTTTAAATCCTCAAACCCTGCATTGTTTTGATACTACAAAGCCACTGGGGTGTGTATGGAGTGCTGTGCACTTACCCCTGCATGGCTGTCCTGAAGAGTTCCTTTGCCTTTCCTCACTGTCTCCAAAGAAAGAGACTTGTTACCGTTTTCCAGCTAGTTTGCAAGACCACTCGTCTGCTGTTTTATGGTTGCTCCTTACAGGGAGCTGCTCCTATTGCATCTTTGTATTAACTTCTCCAGGTTCAGCTATAGCAACTAGAGGACAAGGTTTCTGTATTTTATGGGAGTTCTGAGGGAGTCACTGGAAAAGCAGGAGTTTGTTCTGCAGAAACCACTTCCATTTCTGCTTTGTTTTTTGAGGTTTTTTGGTAGTATTTGTGTGACCCATATATATAATTTGTGAAACTCTTCAGGATGTTTTGGTGGGGCAGGAAACTTTTTTATTCTTGGAAAATTTTATTAGCAAGTGTTGTTGTAGGCTTTGTAGGTAAGGTGAAATAGATGGAATGAAAGGCATTGAGTTTTCGGGCTTTTGGTGTTTGTTGTTTGAAAGACATTGTTCAGCTGCATGTAAAATCCATTCGAGCAGATTAAATTAGCAAAGCATCTCACTGAGTATCTGCCTCTGACAGGCATATTCAAGCTGCTTCAGAAAGAGGCTTTTACAAGCATTATTAGCAAAGATCTGAAGTCTAGATCTTTGGATTAGAAAACATGCACCATAATTGAATTAATAAATTGTAGTCCAGTGCTTTAAGGACTGTTAGTGTCACATAGACTAATCTGTATGGTGAAGCAATTAGAGGAAGGAGTGGGAAGATTGAGTTACCCACAAAGCTCCAGCATGACCTTGAATCCATAGCTTATGCTAGTTACTTCTGCATACTAGTTTGAGAACAGGCTTTTCTGGATGGCTGGAAGATCCACAGGTGGGATCAGAATTTGTTCCTTTCCAAATGCGTGCCTTATTGCAGTGGATGATTTGCATAGCATCAGAAAGCATTGAGGTCAGGATGTGTTTACTTTCCTGTTATATATTGTAAATTTGCTTCTCCTTCTGCTTTGTTGCTTCTGTCTGTTTCAGTAAATCACTGGAAAAGTGGTAGGGCTTTTTAATTTATTATTTATTTATTTCTACTCAGATTCTGACAGTGGAATCACTCACGGCCATATGGGTTATGTATTTTCAAAGACATACACACCTACAGATGACAGCTACGGATGCCTAGCTGGCAACATCCCTGCCCTTGAATTGATGGCTCTTTATGTCGCTGCAGCCATGCATGATTATGATCATCCAGGAAGGACCAATGCCTTTTTGGTAGCAACAAGCGCTCCTCAGGTAAAGAAATGTCAAGCAGCATTGCTGTGAAGTTTGCAAGGTCCTTGGTAACAGCTTCGCCTGCCAGTGGTGCCTGTGACTTCCTTTAAGCACATCTACCAAATATTTTGAAACATCTTATAAAGTGACAGAAATAATCACTTCAGTTGGGGATTACCAGTAAGAGTCTTTTTACACACCCCTCACCACAGTTAGTAGAGGTGTTAAGAAATATACTGATAAAATGTCTCAGAGAAGGGAAAGCTAATGCTCTGCTGCCTGATAGAGAATCTGTAACTGTAAAATAAGGAAATAATTACTCTATCCACTAAAGCACAGAAAGATTAAAATAAAATAAAAAATAACATCTGTATAGTTGACAGTGTGCCATGCATGTTATCTTCCTGTTAGAAAATGTAGATATGAGCAGCTACAAGCTTTTACACTGTACACCTATTGGGGCAGGAGTGTTTGTGGAAAAAATCTCAGTTTTATAAATGAAGAATTGAGACTTACCTAAGGTTATGCAGAAGTTGCTGGGAGCAGAATTCAGCGATTCTGAGTCACTGTTTATTGGCTTAATTAATCCTCGCTTTACAGAGCTGAGCTGCCTGGCTTCAGCATACTGTGCTTGAAAATATTTCTATGGAAAAGGAAAGAAAAAAAAAGAAAAAAGATAGCTTAATGGTGAGAAGTCAGGTAGGGATACAGAAATTCTAGATTAATTCCCCAGCTTGGATCCAGACTTCCTCTCTTACCAAGAGAAGTCACCTGAATTTGCTCTTGATCTGTTTCTGTCTATAAACTGATAGTAATGCTTTTCATTCTTGCAACGTCTTTCCACAATCAAGAACTTTGATGCTCTGGCCAGGTGAAATAGATTGATGGAAGATGTATGCTATCCTTAGATCTGTTTTTAATAAATGGCTTCTATAGCTGTAAAAATCAGTACAAGAAGTTAAAATGCTTAACCTTAATGTATTGTCCCTGGTTTGAAAATAAATTCATGGGGAAAATTCAAATTCCTATTCTTTGGGGGGGGGGGGGGGGTGGAGAGGGGGGGGGGGGGGGGGGCGGGACGGGGGGGGTGGGGGGGGCACGGGGGAGGCGGGGAGGGCACTGGCATCACTGGAGAGGTTGGGAGGGCACTGGGGAGACTGGAGGGGCACTGGGGACACTGAGGAGATTGGGGAACACTGAGGGCGCACTGGGGGGCGCTGGGACATTGTGAGGGCACGAGACGACCACTGGGGAGACTGGGACGGCACTGGGGAGACTGGGTGGGCACTGGGGAGGCTGGGAGGG
>JANIJG010023176.1:215077-243515 GCA_024611175.1 Megaceryle torquata
AGGGACTTCGGTGGTGTTAGGATGTATTGTTTTGGTGGGGGTGGTGGGTTGGGGGGAGGGTGTTTGTTGTTTGAGGGGTTTTTTTTAATCTGATATCACCTGAAATTTTCAGAACTTCTCTTTGGCATCTATATTTTTTTTCTTCATCATGACAAGCAGTATCAGCTTCCAGTAGTCATAAAGTGCTGCTGTATTAAAAATCTTGGGATTTGGGCCTGAGTATCAGAATGTATCGTCTCTCAAATGCTTCCTGTGCAGTTAGGCAAAATGGGCCATAAAGCTGAATTGCTTCAGCAGCCTGTTCTCTGGGATAAAAACTAAATTCTATACTTTAGGATAGGATTGTACATTTTCATTTCTAGATGAGAGAAAAACATGATTGAAGTGAAAGGCCACTGGAATGTATGTGTATATATTTGCATAAAAAGTTATAACACTTTAATCTGTTTTACATAGAAGCCTATTTCCATAGATTTCCTAAACTTTTTCTTTCCATAAACCAAGTTGGCAAAAGACTGAATACTGCTGAAGTAGAGAAATTTTCTGGACAGTTGTTGTTCTCCAAGATCCATTTCCTAGATATTTCATTAGCTTGTGAATGGAATTGCCATCAGTATGAGAGTTATGCATCTTGTTTTGGTGAAGATTTAACCAATATTGGATTTTATTGTTGAAAAATCTGTCAGGCTTGAGCATTTTGTTAGGCTACAAACTGGAATTTCACTTGTTTGTGTGTTTGGAATCAGTCCAATATGGACAGAATTGCCAGGTAAAAACAACAAAAAATATTATCCCTGTTAAGTGAGGTTAGTTCTGAGAAACAGGAAAGTGCACACTTATATTATCATTAATTTGTGGCCTGAAACAGAGTAATCTCTTGCCACATGATGCAGTTAAGTCAGGAACTGAAGGCCCTTGAGCATGAAAGACACAGATTTTTCCAATAATCTTTCAATAAATCTTCACCATCACAATAATTTGGATGTCTGCTGTTAGTCCTGCCAAAATCACATCTTAAACCTTGAGAAGTTCTTTAAAAAACAAAACACACCAGCACAGATCATCTAAACCTGAACCTCCCTCATTCATCATCCCCACACCACTCTTATTTCTGCATTGCAGTCTCTCTTTTGCTAAGAGGTTTCTCAGCTTTCAGCTGCCTGCGTTGCTTTCACAGGCGGTGCTGTACAACGACCGCTCCGTCCTGGAGAACCACCACGCTGCTGCTGCCTGGAACCTTTTTATGTCAAGGCCAGAGTACAACTTCCTGGTCAACCTTGACCACGTGGAGTTCAAGCATTTCCGCTTTCTCGTCATTGAAGCAATTTTGGCTACTGACCTGAAGAAACACTTTGATTTTGTTGCCAAATTCAATGCCAAGGTAAGAAGATCTGCTTGATTTTCTGGTGGATAGTCAGAAAACATGGTGAGGCTTGGTGGCATCACAGTAAGGCTAGAAGGGCTGTCATGTTGCTCTTTTCTGAATGTCATTTTGGCTGCTGTAAAACTTTCTGTTGAGTAGTAATCCATCGCTTCTATTATTTTTTATGTATTTAAATTGAACAGCACATCTTATTTTCTTTAATATCTTTATTTTTTTCCAAAAGTGGCTTAAAGCTAAGGATATTATGCACTATTTAAATATAAAGCTCACTTACATCCTACTCTTCAACACTGGTTTCTTGTTCACTGACGCTTCAGTTCTATTAGCAAAGTACTCAAGGGAAAAAAAAATAAAAAAAAATCAAAGTTGTTACCAAGTTTCCATAATGGCTAAATAATTAATGTGAATTTTTATTTCTTTAATTGTAGTATTACATTATCAAAGCACAGAAATCATAACAGTTTTGAAATTCTAATTCCAAATGCAATGAAAGCATGATCTTTCATTCCTACATTGTTTCAAATGGGTAAAACCCAGGGAAGGGTCACTGGAGATGTTTCCTGCACACTCCATTCAATAAGTATAAAGTGTCAATCCTGGGAAACCATTCTTAAAAGTTATTGTACAGTTTCAACCCAACTTACTGGAAATCACCACCTATCGAGTTGCTTTCATAAACTCCATCATACATCCAAGCTGTTGGCATGTAACGTGGATACCTGCCTTTGGAGCTGATACTGCCTTCAGAGCTGATACTGCCTTCTTGTTCCTTGTGAGGGTGTGTTTCTTATCCAGGACTAGGGCCTCCTGGCTGTTTTGGTGATATAGATAAAACTTCTTCTTGTGGTATTGCTTAGGATGGGCTTGTATCCTGGAAGTTTGAAGCCTCCAGATCTGTGACTGGTTTTGTTTTCTCTTTCCCTGCAACATATCTCTGTTAAGCATTAAGAAACTGTAAAAATATGCATTAAATTATGGTCCAGGTTAGAGACAGAATTCATCTGTAGATCCGTAAAGGTCTGAACTCCTTCTACACCCCTGCTAATCATGTCCCAAAACCTCCAGTAATATCAGGTAGGTTCTTTAGGGCTTAATTTTAAGCGCTGGGATCATTTTCACTAGCCTCATTTCCTCATAAATTATTGAACAGTATTGGCAGGTTCTCATCTGTCAGGATGGTACAATAAAGCATGGGGAATTTAGGCTGTCTGAATGCATCCTTGACAGTTTGGACCAAAACTAAAATAAGAAAGGACATGTTTTCTGTGATGGGAGTGGTGTATTGGAAGAGGCTGCCTAGAGAGGTTGTGGAGTTTCCCCTCCCTGAAGATACTCAAAATTGAACTGCATGCAATTCTGGGCAGGCTGCTGTAGCTGGCCTTGCTTTCAGATGGAAGGACGGACTAGATAATCCCTAAAGGTGCCTTCCTTTCTCAGCCTTTCTGGGATTCTTTAAGGTGATGATTTTAGTTTAAAGTGGTTGATTGCATATATCACCTTTTATTGTGGGAAGTGTGGCAAAAATAAAGAAAAGGAAAAAGATAAGGGAATACTTTCAGACATACTTGGATCAAATAGGCAAATAAGCTTGATACTTGCATCTTCACACTGCAATTAAATCAGTGTGCTGGTAATTTGTCTTTGTACACAGTAGCTTCTTGGAAAATGTCATGTAAAAATTGTATTTGTTTGTTTTCTTAGCAAATGTTTCCAAACATCATTTGCTGAAGATTAATTTATCATAATTTATCTCAGTGTTAATTGTTTTTCACTTATTTTTCTTTTTATGTATTACAATACAGCTGATTTTAAATTCTAACCTTGGGTTAGCTCACCTGCTTACACTTAAAATTTAACACAGTTTAAGATATCCCAGGGCAGAACTTCCTCTGTGGATACGTTCTTTTACCTGGGATTACTGCCACGGTTTTCCTTTTTGTCTCTACTTAGGTGAATGATGATGTTGGAATTGACTGGACTAATGAGAACGACCGCTTGCTGGTTTGCCAAATGTGCATCAAACTGGCTGACATCAATGGGCCTGCAAAATGCAAAGATTTGCATCTACAGTGGACAGAAGGCATTGTCAATGAGTTTTATGAACAGGTAAGTAAATGCATGTCCAAAATGTTATCTGCTGGTTGCATGTCTTGTGTTAATCAGTCCTGCAGCATGGTAGCACTGATGATGGGTGAATATCACAGATAATAGGGGTGAAGGGGATGGCTGGAGTTACACTTGTCCATCCTTTTGCTGAATCAGTAAAAGTCCATTTGTCGCTGAAGCTTCTGATATGTCCTTCAAGACCTCTGATGATGGGATTTCTACAGGCTTAACTCTTCCAATCTGGCACTATGTTTATGGTGGACATTGTGAACAGGTGTTTCTTTCCTCCTTTTCTTCTGTTTGTAGTCATCATGTCTCCCATTCAGTCATCTTCAGTGAAAACTATCTTTTCATCCTTTCTTCTATGCATTTCAAGACATCAGCTGGTTCTTTTTGCTCTCCTCTGCAGTCAGTCCAGGTGACTCGCACTGTTATTGACATGTGGTCTCCAAAACTGGACACAGTATCCTCATTAAGATGATCTAAACAGAGGAGAGGAATTATTTTAGCTTCCCTGTGGGCCATGTCTCTGTTCATGTACACAGAACCTTAATGTACTGAGCATGACTGTAACATTGACTTCCAGTTTACCTCAGGCTGACCATATCTGCTACACATTGATCCCAACTCAGTATTTTAAGACAACCATTTCAGCTTTCAGGTTTATCAGTACAACTGCACTAATTACACAAGGCTCAGCTAATGGTAGCACAAGGAAGGAGAACAGCCACAGGCTGAATTACAAAGACCTGGGAATACAGCCAGGCACTGGTCCTCTCCTGCCAGGTATAAGAGAGGCTTTAATTGAACCTTTTCTCATTATAACCTATTTAGCCCTGCCGAGTACAAGGGACAGGGCTGTTCCCACACAATTCTTCTGTTTCCCAAGTGGGAACATGCTTTGAATGTGCTGGTTAGACTAAACTCCACATCCTGTCTTCTTGAAAGGAAGTAAGTAGGCTAAATCACTGAACCAGACACCCCACAGACAGTGCAGTAACTTGAAGTCACAGACTAATCCCTTTTAAAGCCTTTTCATCTTTCTGCAAATTTACTGTAATTACAGTTTGGAGAAAAACGGGATTTTCAGCTGCTGCTGCCTTCTGGAGTATGTAAAGAACTGGGAAAGGACAAAATTCAGACATTGACTTTAAGTTCCTTTGTGTAATTTGGATCTCCTGACAAAAAGAAAGAACAGTAACCGTTACGTATATAATTGGTTCTGGTTTTCTTTTCATTTTTTCCTAAAGAAAGTGTGAGTCCCCTAACAACCTTCATCTCCTAAATTTTCTTTCCTGAAATTCTTTCTCTCGTATTTATCTGTTTTCATTACAACTTTCCCAACAAATTGTACTTCACTTAATTCTGGTAATGATTACAGCCTATGTGGGTGACTACTCCATACAGACAAAACCTGTTACTCAGATATATGATATGACTCTTTTGATCTAACATAAAGTCATAGAATGTTAGGGGTTGGAAGGGACCTCCAAAGATCATGGAGTCCAACCCCCGTGCCAGAGCAGGATCACAGAATCTAGGGCAGGTTACACAGGAATGCATCCAGATGGGTCTTGAAAGTCTCCCGTGAAGGAGACTCCACAACCTCTCTGGGGATCCTGTTGCAGTGCTCTGTAACCATTACAGTAAAGAAGTTCTTCCTCACATTGAGGTAGAACTTCCTGTACTCTATAGCTTGCATCCATTGCCCCTTGTCCTGTCACAGGGCACAAGTGAAAAGAGGTTGCCTCTTTCTTCTTGACACCCAGCCCTCATATATTTGTATGACATAACTTATGTCAGAGGGCAATAAGTGCTCCAATACATTAACATCATCAAAGTGTTGGATACATTGATGAGCTCTGAATCAAGCTTGGGAGGAACACGTGGGAGGATACTAAGTTATCTGTTCCACGGGAGGAATCTGGGTTATTTTCTATCAGTCAGAAAGGTATGCTACTAATGTTTTCATGCTCTTGGAAGCTACTCCAAAAGACTGTTGGAGTTTATCTTTCTTAGAATCCTGTAATTAAAAAAAAATACATTTGAGATTGATCTTCTCTGCAAAATTTTATTCAGAATAGCACACACATTATCTTTGTAAATGGTATTCCTTTTGGAATGGAGATTGTGGGCAAATGTATTTGAGCTCTTGGCTTGCAAATTCCAAGAGGACAGGTAGTCATTAAGCTATTAGAGGGTTTGGCTTTTGTTTCTAACAGAAAATGTGTATTCACTGTATTGAGAAATCAGTAAGTCCCAGTGGATTTCCTGTTCTTTCCTTGGTTTGGTTTTGTTGGGTTTTTTGTGGTTTTTTTTTTCCATGGCCTGAATTGCCATGCTGACAGCATACTGATGGGATTGAAAACAGAGAACGTTTTTTTCCCAAGACTTAGTTTTGGCATTAAGGAGGATAAGCTAGATTCTCATTTATTTAACCTAGGTTAAAATCTGATTATCTTTAATGTATGAAAGGTGTATCAGACTATCTTCACTGTGCTTTTGATCATCAGATTCTTTTGTAAGAAATCTCTTAATTTTCTCATTTCTAAAAAAGGAGAATTTTAGGTGAAGTTTGAATTTCCCTAAAATTGCTATCAAAAAGCACACTTAGGTGCATTCTACCTATGCTGTGAAAATAATGAAATATCTTCTTTTAATTTCCTTTAGTAAACACCAATTCCTTTGATTATTCAACTCCTGTATAAATAAAAACTCCTTATTAAAAATGTGTTGCAGGGAAACATTCAAAATCCTGTGTGATATTGTTACAGTATGTTTCCTTTTCTTCCCCCCCACATGCTCAGCATACTTATTTGAAGACAGGGTAGACATATTAAAAAGAATCAAAAAACACACTGCAAGATGTTTCACGTAATAGATTGTGTTTTAACAGAACTCCAAAAAAAAGAACTTCTAAACATTTCAGCAGTCAGATTTCTCCCCACTACTGACAGCTTACAACCAGGAAATCTCAGATCTGTTACTGTGAAGAAGAGTGAGCTGCCACCTTTTGTTAATTCAAGAATGGATGGCATGTTTCATTAATACTAACAATTTGCATTTAATGACTGAACATAACATTTTAGGGTAGCTTATTATAAAAGTAACAAAACAAAACCCAAGGAAATGAGGCATTTGTCATACATGCTGCAAAATTTAACTCATTCTTTGGCATTTCTAGATATCAACAGAGTGTCCACCAGATATGCTGTCCAAAACTTTTGGAAAATTTAGGTTACAAGGAGATAAATTTGTGTCACCTGTAATGTAATGGAAACTGAAAATGTCTCTCCAAATTCTAATCTCTATTCTCAAATAGAGATCTCTGTATTGTATTAAGACATTGATTTGCACCTCAGGCTTGATGAGAGGGATACAGTTTTTTTCTTGGAGAGGTGGCATACAGTCTTGACATGTCTACTCAAGAAGCTTTGCTGGATAGGAATAAGTGAGTGTATCAGACTTGGTTCAGCAAGAAAGTTTTACCTATCATGAAAGGAGAGAGAAAAAAGTCTTCCTATACCTCCCCTCTACTCTCTTTCCCAAGAAAAACTAGCAAAAGCTTTATGGGAAAGATTTACTGCTTCTGAGTAACCCCTGCTTTCATCCGGGTCATTCTGATAGTCCCAGGAAATACATACTTGTGACCCAAAGCCAAGAAGACCTCTCCATGTTATGTTTGGTAAGGACAAAATCAATAGGAAAACTAGTTCAGTGAGATATCCCTTTCCTGTAGAAGTTCACTCTTGTTCCCTGCAAACAGTTGGCTGACTTATAAGGTTGTTGTGAGCTAACAATCACAAAATCAGCAGGGTATTTTTAAATAATGTGAAGAAAGAAAGAAAATAATATCTTTCAGATTTTCACATTTACACTGTTAAGTACAGGACAAGGGCAACGGACATCATTTTGCACACTCATCAACTAACATCCTTGTTAAATTCACACTAGCAGTAGTGGGTCCTCCTACAATAAGAGTTGTAACTTCGATTAAACATTTGACATGATGATACTGTAGTAATGTCACAATGTTGTGCTATGGAGGTGGCATTAGAGTTGAGTTATTTTTCTTTCATCATTTTTAATTGATGTGCATTAATCCTTCTTGTGACATGGTTTTGTTTCATTTACTTCAGAGAAATTACCCCTATTTTTCATCTCCAGGGTGATGAAGAGGCTAGCCTGGGCTTACCAATCAGTCCTTTCATGGATCGATCTGCTCCTCAGCTGGCTCACCTCCAGGAATCTTTCATCACTCACATTGTGGGACCACTGTGTAACTCCTATGACTCAGCAGGGCTGATGCCAGGAAAATGGATTGAAGATAGTGATGAATCAGGAGACACTGATGAGCACGAAGAAGAAGAAGAAACAGAAGAAATGGAAGCTTGTGAAAATGCTGAATCCAGTAAGTTGTTCACACATTTTTCAAAAGAGCAAGTTCCATATTGTGACCAAAACCTATGGATGCATGGTGTAAAAGCATAGAGACCGTGAGGTGATCGGGTTCAACATGGGCCTCTCCAGAGTTACAGTGGTCCAGTGCTGTCCTTGGTGAAGGTGGCATGTAGCCAGTTACATTGGTAGTGGAGACACTCCATCATTTCAGGTCTAATAGGCATTGCTATTCCTATCTACTACTCATTTGTACCTTTTGAAGCTTCTGGTGGCAGATGACTCATCTGTTCATGAGGGCTTTTTAGACTATTTCAGCACTGATGTTAGTAGACTGCAGCAGTTTCAGCTGAAGAAAGAATGGGTGGGAGAAGATTTTTCAAGGAAAGCACTCATCATTTCCATGTGTTAGCATGATGTACAGGAATAATTGAGGCTCTGAGATGCAGATGCAATAAAAGAGTTTTAAGTACTTTAATGCAAATCTCTTCAAGGTGATACTTCATGTGTGGAGAAGAGTGGGGAGAGAACCAGAACTGAGCATTGTGTTATGTGCTGGGAGCTTCTTCACTTTGCCTTTCTGGCTAATCAGTAACTAAAGCTGATAGTCTTCTGCCTCTCCTCCAGAAGGGCAACGGTGCTGACATTTATCATACTGAGAGGAAAAGTTTGTACCTTGAAAGGAGATCTCAGGAACTCGTTCGAAGTGATTTTTTAAAGAAAAGTCTGCAAGGGTTGTAGGCCTGTTTCTTTTACCAGTTTAATCCATTACATTTTCCTCATTTTTCATGTTACTTCTCCCTCTGAATTTACTACTACAGACTGTTCTTCTTTTTCCCTCCTCCAGGTCATCTTTCTCCTCCTCCCCTATATCTAAATCTTCCAGAAAGCATGAGCCTGAAATGCACTAGTGGAATACTGATACATAGCTTTTTCTCTTAACAGCCTCACTTTTTTTCTGTTCTTCCACACACACTTTCATGCCCTACCAATTACCGTCCCTATTTTCTGTTGAGGAAGCTCAGTAGCAGAAAGATTTCATGGTTGCAATAAATTAGATAAAGACGTGGAACTAAAAATATTGTCAAGAAGAGCAAACATTAAGTAATATAGCATAGAGAGGTTTATTTTAGCACTTTATGATCTACCAGCTCAGAAACAGCAGGCAGAAGTACATGTTTGTGGCAGATTGGCATGTACGGAATTGCCTACCAGCGGAAAATACATGCAACTGGTAACCAGCGTAGATCCCAAGGCCTGAAACTGATACTGCTGTATGAAAAAGAAAGATAGAGGATGTTCTCCTTTATCCATTGGACTGTCTAACCTAACTTTGAAATCATTAGTTTTGTTTCACCTCATTGCTCTATTAACTTCTGTATCACTGCTAGTCGAGTCAAACAATGCTGCTTTCAGGTTAAAAGCACAGACCATTATTAAACCCTGTCACATTGAAAACAAACCATTTTTTAGTTGTCTTCTGTCATCTTTCTCACAGTCTACTCCATGACAGTACATTACTATTCAACCTGGTGCTTTTAGGCTCTTTATCTTTTTCAGAATCTTAAATTTGAATGAATTGGAAGTTTTGAAATAACCAAACAAATTCTTCCTACATTCTTCTTACCAAATGTTGGATGCTTATCTTCTTGATCATACCAGTGGATTACAAACTGTTTTCTTCTAATTCCCTAAAATCTCTGTCACCCTGTGAATCTGAATCAGGAATCTACAGCATCTTTAGTGTCAATATAGGGCTCTTACAGGCCACTAGAAATTTATAGCTATGATCAACAAGTTTTGGATGTTCTAAACTTTCTTAATGAAACAAAATAAAAGGTTGAGATGGCAGATACATAGATAGTAAGAGTTGTGCAGATGTTGGTGAAGATCTCCTTCACAGAAATGCCTTTTAGGCAGGTGGAAATATAGTTCTGGCACAAAACACTCCATCTAGGTTCTGATAATTCACTGAAGTTGACATAAATTTAAGAGTTAAAAAACCTTAAGGTAGCTTAAAATCATTTTTTGTTATTATTCAGGAGTATATAATTCCCCTTTAATTCTTACACTTGCATCAGAACTTAACGGGCTCAGTCTTTAGTGGTTCAAACAAATTTTAATGCCACTGCAAGTCCTTGATGGTGTCTGCAGAGAGCTGCAAGATGCGGGGTCACCCAGGAAACCCAGAAGAGAATGTCCTACTGTGGCATTGGCAGGGTAGGGGCTTCTTATTAGTGCTAAACCTGAAGGTTTCCTACAGGGAACCAAGGGTTTTCTAATGAAGGATTGAGTTGGATTTGGTCTGTGTTTAGTGAAAAGCTCTTTGTTTCCAGTTCAAAAGCTTCAAGGGCTAAATGTTTTGGATCCTGACACAGACATACTTTAGGCAACCTGCAAATACTAAGCCACGCAAATTTATTTGGTACAAAACATTCCTCTGCGTCACCTTCTCTAAAACAGAAATCAGCAGTTGTCTTTGCAGGGGTTATTAATTCAGTTCTGTGATGGCCATTGCCACTCTTAATGAACAGGGAAAAATTTCAAGCATTGTACTTTTAAGGAGTTAACAGTCTGCATTGGACAGACTATATTGACACAGTTAAAGCCCACACTTCAGACAGCAAAACACTTGCAGTGCAGCTGTGTCAGGAGCCATGAGAACTACCAGTGGCAAAAACATTTTATAAGTTAACAGCAGGGAACTGATACTTCAAATGCAAGCCAGCTCCATGATAGTATTTGGCTATATGATGCCTACTTCAGTGGTTAGACTCTTCTGCCAAAGCAATGTTGTGTAAAGGCCTGATGGTCATCTCCACTGCAGTGGTGGAGTGACGAATCTCTGACTTCAAAAAGGGAACCATAGGAATGGGTTCCCTCCTTTGATTACAAATGCTTCCTCAGTCATTGTCCTTCTACAGCTCAGATTGGAGGTAAAATGTGGAAGAAAACAAAATAAGGGGTCTTTTCCTCAGAGCACTCAGCAGACATCCATTGTGGGCAAGGTGGGGCACAGAGTTTAATGTGTGTGTTATGGTGTAGGTTGAGCAGAGTCTTCAAGTACTTGATATAAAAATGAGCAGAAACAGCTCAGCAACATGTTTTATGCATAATCATTCAAGCGCTAGATGTCTCTGTGAGCTTCATAGTCAGGGACAGTATGCAGCACATGATAGGATGAAGCTGGGGCTCAAACTATGCAGGAAACCAGTTTGCTTTCCCAGAGGTCTGGATTTTAAGACTGTTTTAAGTTTGTGGCTTTAAAAATCTGTTGGTGCTGTTCCTGTGTGTCACGGTACACCTTCTCTGCTTCCCTCCACATTCAGTCCCTTTTCCTTCTTCTCTCACAGAAAACAGTACATTTATGCCACATATTTTTTTACAGGAAAGAAGAAGTTCAAGAGGAGGAAAATATACTGTCAGATCACTCAGCACCTGCTTCAGAACCATAAAATGTGGAAGAAAGTAATTGAGGATGAGGAGAGGTTAGCTGGAACAGAGAAGCAAGGTGTGGACCAATCCGCCCTGCACCAATCTTCAGAACAAATCCAGGCCATCAGGGAAGAGGAGGAAGAGAAAGGGAAGCTCAAGCGGGATGAAGAGAACACAACTGTAGAACCAAACCAATAACAATATTTACAGCAGTATTTTAAGACAGATAGACTCGTGCATAGACTGTTTCTCAAGCCAGCACAGCATTTAGACACAACACTGTAGAAGTATGGGATAATGCACCTACAGCTGTTTAATTTGTTTCTCTTTCCTTTTTATGGTGAGGTACATTGTTTAAACTCCTGTGCTCAAGGAAGCTTTCACACTGCGACACCGGCTTTTACAGACTTTCTTTAAAGAGTTTGGGGGTGGGTGGAATTATATAAATATATATAGCCAGGGTTATTGGCTGCGCACTTCAGCAAAATACATTTAATGATATATTATGGTCACTGTGATATTTACAGATGAAAGTTATCTAAAGTAATGCTGCTTCTAAAGCACATTTGCAGTTAACGGTGAGGTACCTGTTAAGTAGCTTTTGCTCTTAATGCTGAGGGATAAGAGTTCCAAAGCTTTATATGAATGCTGATACATCCTGCCAACACATACATGTGCATGAGGGGGTGTTTGTGAGTGCGAGTGGATGTAGTGTAACATAGCATAGTTTGAGTTCTCATTACAATAGCTGTAGCACATGTCCTAATACATGACAACAAACAGAAGGCCTGAATTTTAGAGAATTTGTGTCCACAAGGGAACCGGAGACCATTTTGAGGAGCTTTGTTTTCCCCATAGCCCTCCAAGTCCCAGTTTACCTATTCAGCAGGGGCCGCGGTGGCCCCTGGGGCTGCTCGCCTGGCCCCATCCGGCTGTGCAAGCTCCTCCTTCTCTTCCTCCTTCTCCTCAGCACTAGACTACTGCCAAAAGGCACGTGCTAGGCAATTGATTTTCCAGAGGAGGTTATGAGGGACTGTGTATCACACTGGTCTGTTCCCCATGAGAGGACTGGGCTTTTCTGTACGCTTTTGAGTGTGTGGATGGCCGCGTGGGCAGCGCACGTGTTTGGAGCAGGAGAGCGCAAATGTGCGTACATACTCAGAAACTAGAGGCATGCTGTCATCTGCCTCCCCTAACTTTATGCCTCTGTGCATCAGTGGCCAAATATATCATTTAAGAACAAAGCTAAACCATGTCTCTTGAGAGAGAGCAAAAGAAAGGGAGTGTGGGGGCCATGCCCTTCCTCAGAAGAAAAGGCAAATAATGCATTGGGAGCAGTGTGGGGGTCAGGTGGCAGTCCTGAGTCAGCCAGACACTCGTGTGTCTCAGCATCCCCTCACATGAGCTTCAGAGAACTTGGATTTTCAGTGTGAGGTGCTGGATGGGAGCAATTTGTTGCTGGCATTCTGCTTAGAAGCAGCGTGTTTGATCCCACCAATATACTTACTTTTTTTTTTTGGTAAGAGAAAGGAAAAGATCAGACCTTTAAGAAGAGCAGATCTTTTTGTTTTCTTTTGTTCTGTTTGTTTTCTCTGTTGTTTATGCTGTGAGCCAAACGTCTATTTAAAAGGTTGGATATTCACTTTCAATATTTTATTTCATGATATTATATTTGTCAATGATTAGCTATCTAGATGTAAATATGGAAAAATTTTTATGGGTTCCTGTAGATAATGATATCTTTAAGAAAAAAAAAAAAAAAAGAAGAAAAAAGGGAAGAGGTTTTTTGTAAAGCTAATTTTTTTAAAAATAAATACAAAACCATTTTTATACAGTGTAGCCATTTCCAAACCCAACAAATAAAATCTTGAATAATTTGTGTAGACCTTTCTAGGAAGCCAGTAGTCTACAAGGCTTTAAAATATTAATGCTCTTTGGGACTGGCAGCACCAACCAGTACCACACAATTTAGAGTTTTGTTTCCACATAAAGGTCTATATATATCTAAAGTTCAGTATCTCTCAATAATCATTTGACCAGATATGCTTTTCATATTTTAATCCTGCAGCCCCTTGCCAAGAAGAGGATTGTTTATGTAAGAATGCTTGTGAAAGGAAGAGTTTGTAGGATAAGTTCTTTCTATATTAAATTTCTGACATTGCATACATCACTTTTTGCTATTGTTACACATTCACCAGATTTCATGATCCTATTTGATACTTCCCCAAAAGTGTTGGAAAACATTCTCTATCAAAGCCAGTTATCACTTCAGCATTTTGTTTTGCTTTACGTTTCCTTTAAAGCGAGATTTTGCTGGAAAACTGGTTTTTGGTGTCTTACAAGTTGCAATTGCCTGATACCATCCCATCCTACTGTTACCAGTAGAGGTGGCACTTGGCTTTCAACAGAGTGACTCAAGAGCATGATTCTGAATGAGCTTATTGGCAGAAATATTTAGTAGGTGTTTTTCAGTGAAATCAGAAATGCAAAGATCCAAATTGCAGTTATTAAAAGGGAAAGGATATAGCAGAATTCATTAAAAAGAAAAAAGATGTCTCCACCAATTCCGGTTTGTGTCTTTTTCACACCTCTTCACACTTGGAATAATCATTTTAGGTGGTTTTCTTGTACAAGTGATATGCCTACCTTATCATATGAGAAGAATTGAATATGCCTCATTCTAACCTTTAAAAATTAAACTAACAGAGATGCTTGAAAAAGTCACTTCTCCCAGCATTTTTTTCTCCATTTTCAGTGCATGATCACTGGGACTGGATTTTTTTATATTGATTTTTATATTGCCTTTGCTAGGAGAAGAAAAAGGTTACTGCAGGAAGTGTTTGTCAGTGCCCAGTTGGGAAAATTATGAGGAGGCATTCAAAAATGAGATAAAATCCTGAAAGTAGAGTCCTATGTACCCCTCTAAACAGGCATACACAGGGTTGAACTAAGAAAAATTATGCTGAAAATGTGCTGAAATGGAATTACTGTTTCTACTCAGCATCATTTTTTGGCAGCCATTAGGCAAAATCAGTGTCAGCTTCTAAATTGTTAAGATTTCTCTCTAAATTTCTGTCACAAGTCATTAACTGCATTGCTACACAAGCCTGTTTGTAGGTACAGTTTGATAAGCTCAGGTGTTTTGCAGTGAAGGGATTGCTGACAGGCTTAAAATCAGATTGATTTTATCCAAACTAGAAGGGATACCAGAGGAGAAACTAAAGTAGATGGGCGTGGTTAACTTGGTAAGAGGTGAGCTATTTTACATTCCAAATAATTACCAATAGAATCCAATTTCTGTGGGTGTCTGCTTCTTAGGAATTTGATTTTCAGTCTTTGCAGAGTATTTCTGTCAGGAAAGGATCAGGAAATTTCCCAGATTGGCTTAAAGGTAACACAAGAGAAAATACTACAGAGATTTTATATCAAATTTGCAAATACCATTCTTTTTGGTTTGGTTTGGTTTTTAGTAGATAAAAAAGCAGGTCATTTTTTAGAGGTTTTTATAATGGCTTCTAGTCCATAGGAGGCAAAACTTGACCTGCAGTTGCAGCAACCTTGATGGTTTTCAGCTTTGTGCACTCCTTTGGTGTTGCAAACTCCAAATAAACCACAACCTGTGCAATATTTTGGGGAAAAAAACAATAAAGTCAGAAAGGAAAAAAATTGTCTTCTATCAGCAAAGCTCTCAGATTTCAGGTGAGATGTTTACAATGTTTATGTTGGTTTCTTATATATAGTATGCAAAGAGGTTTGTTAGATACTAGAGAAAGCAAGCCCAGTTTAAACAGTGTTAAGCAGTAAGAAAAAAATTACGTATTTTAGTTTTCCATTCTTTAAAAACAGGAAGAGGAAGATTTGACTATTATTTCCAAATGGATATTGTATTCTCTCCACTGTAATGTCACTTGGTGACTGATCCTGTTCTAGAAGTTTGCTGTTCCCTTAAATAAGGGGCTTTTTGCAATGCTTGCAGCTCCCACTGCAGTGAGGAAAGCACTCTGCCTGTCACATGGCAATCACACATAAACCCTTTTGCCCCCATATTCCCAGTTTGCTTGGCAGTCATGTGCTGTTTGCCGTGGAATACAGCTTCTCTAGTTATGCTTATGTTGCAGAAGTAACACATTGAAGTAGACACTGAAAGTCTCAAACTATTTGGTTTATTACCTTTCAGTAGGAGTCTAAGACTTTTGTTTCCAAGAACCCAGAAATGCCTGTGTCCAGAAGTAATAATTTGCTCTAATTATTAAGGGAAACTTTTTGTGATTTTGTCATTTTGTGATTTGTTTTGAGGTGATGTACAGAGCATGTTGACACTCATCTCTGAAAATCATCTGCCTGCTCCAGTAGAAAGATGGTGTTTGATGTGATGTTGCAAGCAGAAGGGAGTTGCAAGAATCTACTAGTAAAAAAGAGATTCTGCTTTTCTCCTTGAAATCCCTTCCTGTGTGAGTGAAATCCTTTACAGATAGCTGGGGGAATGGTTGTGTGTCACCAGTGGCCCCCGCTGTGACCTTGCTGGCTTTCATAGCAAAGGCAGTCACAGTAGGACAGCAGACGGTTTCCAGTGCAGATGTAGCTTGAGAAGGCACTTGTTCACAATGCAAAGATAGTTGTTTATCAGTTTTTACCCTGACATTATGTGTGAATGTCTCCCTACATCATCAAATTAAAATCCAAGGTTGTGATTGCTCAGGACCTTTTGACTGGATGCATTTCAGGCTTTTACCCTTAGTGTGCTACTGTTAGAACCTTTTAAGATCCTGATGGTCTGAATTTGGGAGAAGGTTAAGTGTGTAAAGCTTCAGATAAATGCTTCTAGAAGTACCATTTGACATCTAAGCAAATTATGTACCCAACTCCCTTTTTGTGCATTTCACATTGGACATTTAAGTTCAATTGTATTCTTTAGAAAATTCTCCTAAGTTTCAATCTGCTTTTTAGATACAAAATTATTTCAGAAAGTAGAATGTAGCGTGGAGAAGCAAGGGTCTTGTCTTGAAGCAAGGGATGCCAAAATGAGCATCAATCAGTGGTACAGCCCGTGAGGACTGCCCAGCCTGTGCCCCAGTGTGGGCACATATGCACCCAGTGCCATGCCCCTTCTGCGGAGTTGTGAGTTGAGTAGGTGTGGGGTGGCTCTCAGTTTGGGTACTCAGCAGCCTGAGCACCACCAGCTTTGAAGTGGAACTTGGGATTTTAGAGAAGTTTGTCAGATTTCAAAATGAACTTCAGGCACTTCTGATAATTTTGCTATAATGCAGCAAAAGGTTTGTGGTTGGTGTTACTGAAGTACTTGCACAAAGTCTCATTAATTAATGGCACATCCTGCTTGGTTTGCTTGGTGTGAGTGATGGTGATGGTGAGGGCTTTGCTGCTGATAGAAGGTGGTTGCAGGTTTGAGTCCCCCCTCTCAGTGATTTTCCATAGGCTTAGCTAGATGTGCCGGTCAGTGTGAGCCTGGGCAGCCCAGCAAATTTAGTTGTGCCCAGGGCTGCAATCCAGAGACAGTATAAGAGGCCTGACCAGAAAATACCCCAGGGAGTTGCACAAACTGATTCAAGTGGTAGAGAGGCAACACAGATGTGCTGTGGGTCATTCTAGAGCTGAGCCATCTCATAGTCATAGTGCTCAATAGCTCGGGACATCAGTGACAGTCTGTGGCTTTTTTTTTTTTTTTTTTTTTTTTTTTTTCTCTTTAAGAAGAGGCTTTTGACTGTTGGAAAACCTGTAATTCATAAAAGCATATAAAGTTTGCTATTACTTTTGGAAGCAGTTTTTTGGTTGAGATGTTTAAGAAAAAAAGGTTTCAATTTAATGCTGAGTATGAGAGTCTTTTGAGCATCCAGCAGCCTTGTGGGCAGAAGATTAGATGGAGGCACATGCCCAGAGCAGAGAACCTGCTTCTCCCAGGTCTGCTGCAGACACCAGAGCTGGGAGGCAGGTGCAGAGTGTTGCTTGCTCTTTCCAGTCTCAGACCTGGATGTTGGCCTGAGAACTAGTATTCCTCAACTGGCAGCAAACTCTGATGTAATTGGTGCTTGAGCTGATGGGGCTGTAGATACAGAGGGAGAAAGTCATACTGGCAATTAATGGGAGAGAGAAAAGGAAATGGTAGTCCAGAATGAAACAGAGTTTGTGCAATACAATTTTCCTTTTTTTTCTAAAGTCAAATAATCTACTTTGGTGAAGTAACCGTGGAGTTTCTGGGATTTTAATTATGGTTTGATGTTGCGGCATTAGTCAAACTGGTGGCAGCATTAAAGAGAAGATAATTGTTCCCATAAACTGCAGTGGGGGAATCTTTTTGTTTGATTGTTTTATTTTCATTTTTTTAGGTTAATCAACAAATAAAAGTGTCCAGGTTGCCTGAAGGAAATGCGTGTTAAGTGTTTTTGAACAGATGGGGAAATAATTGAAATGAGGTGACAGCTGTCTTAAGCAATCACTGGAAGAGCTAGCAAAAAAGTACTGATTATTAGAGGCAAACTTTGAATTAGAGCAAAATAGTACCAGTACTTTTGAGAGCAACTTGGTATGAGAAATCTTTCTTTGAATTTCATCACTTTCATTTAGCAAAACAACATTCCTCTGGAGGTAAATCAAAGGAGGGCTTTAGCCCCTGCTGTGGTAGTTATTGAATCCCAGTGTTGGAGGGAGCAGTGTGAGAGTTATCCTCCATTTACATCCTAATTATGATTTATTCAGAGGCCATTAGTGGGATTTTCCTGGCAGGCAGGTGTTCTCTTGATGGAAAATACATCTCGCCTCCTCAGTAGGATGCAGATGTCGCCCACGTGAGCACTCGGCCTGAATTCTTAGGATGATACAAGCTTCTCAGGAGCCTGCAGGCAGAAAAGTGTAGGTGTGTTTCTAGAGAGTCCATTTTCACAATGACAAAAAGGGGGCAAAATCTCAAGTTAGTTAACAATACTGCTTTGATAAAACTGAAACAGCAGTAAGCACTGTTCTGTTTGAAAGCTTGCCAATGTCACTTGATCTGTATTCAAAAATTCCCCTGAGCGCTTGCACATGTAAAACTATTTCTTCTGGAAGGTGATGAGTTCAGGTAAAACCAGCTGTCCTTGGCCATGGTAGACAAGCTGAAGCATATAGTAAACCAAGAAGAATTTTTGACTGAAGTAGTTTTAAGTCTCCATCGCTAATGAAAACTGCTTGGTGCTAGAGGATGGAAGAAAAAAAGGTGTAATATTTATTTCAGTTGAGCTTTTTGGGTGGCTAATCTGTGCCAGTTACTTCTTACTTCCAAAGCTGTGCTTGTCGTGTGCCCAAGGTGTGGAAAAGGGACAGTAGATGAGACATGTTCTGCTGTGGATGGCATATGGGATCTCTGTGCACCAAGCAGCACTGCTGAAATCTCTAGATGTGAAAAGTAAGCTAGATGGAGAAACCCAGATATTTCTGTTTTCTGTCTGTATGGAAGCATAAGAGCAGGTATAAAGGACTTGGCCACAGCTGTGGACCTTTCATGACTGAATTCTCTTGTGATTCAAAAACACTAGATACCAAATCAACTAAGCAAAGCACAGAGTGCTGTGGCCCTGAATAGGCCAGCATGTCTTAGGTGGCTTTTCCTCGAGCTTGCAAAGGGAACTGTGCTTTCACCATTGGCCTGCAAATGGCCTGGAGTCCCATGCAGCATGGCATGGTATGGCATGGGGAAGGAACTGGTGGGAGGTAAAGAACAAATGCCGAATTTCAGAGAGCTCTTGTCAAAGTAGCTGGAGAAGTACCTTAGAGTAATGTAATCCAACTCTATACCCACCTCACTGTGGCTTGCTCACAACGATAGCCCTGAGGCAGTGGGCTTAGATGCACGCTCTGGTTTTCACTGCCATCTACCTTCATCACAGCTAACACTTACAAACAATTAGTATTAGTTAACAATTGTCCTTTGCTTTTAAATACTTATTTAAAAGAGATTGAGTTTGGGGGGGTTTTGCTGGTGTTTGCTTGGTTTTTCTTCTCCCCTGACCCTAGTCATTTTGCCCCCATGCTTTCATAAAAAGGAAAAAAAAAAACAAAACAAAACAAAACAAACAAACAAACAAACAAACAAAAAAAAAAAAAAAAAAAGAAAAGGTCTGTAATCTGATCAGATAGAAAACAGTTAGGGATTTGCTATGTATGTATATATTACTTCAGGTAGAAAGCCCATCATCTCTTAAAACTACCTTTCCTTTTCAGAATTCCTCCCCGATTCCAACACATGATGAAAATCTGTATTTAAATTCAAAATTTTCATTTTTAGATGTTTGTAAACCTTAATGCAGTATTGCAGATGGTATCTTAAAAGATCAAAGAGAGCATTAATAACTGCTGTGTGGTGGTGATGATATTTTTAATATTTCAACCATGTCAGCATATATTTGGTCATTACTTTTCTAAAGTTGTCTTCTTTTCTTGAGTAATTGGTATAAGATGTTTGCATCATGGAAAGTAATTTAAGTTCACTTTCTAAAAAGTTGTGTAGTTCATACTGTAGGTATATTTGTTTAACAGAGTCACATTTTCACTGAGGGGTGGCAGGTTTTTTTTTCTTCTCAGTGCTTTTGATAGAAGAATGTTTAGGACATTTTTCCAACAGAAACACATTTTGTAACTTTTCCTTCCACTTGTGGAAGTAGTACCTTTCAAAAAAATTTATTTTCCAATACAGTTTGGCTGAGTAACAATATGCCAGTATGTATAGCATGTACAAGGTGTGGGTTTGTTTTTTTTTTTTAATAATAATCCCATTTTGGTGAAAGGAATCAAGAAATTAACCCAGTAAAGTCAAAACCCTTTCTGAATGAAAATTTTGGGTGTCTCGATAGTATTGAAGCACTTTACCCTCCACCAGATTTTGGGGCCAAGTCATACAAATTCTGTATTTTCAAATTCACAAAAGACCAACCAATGTTGGTTGGATTTTTACTTCAGAAAATGCTGAGGAATTTTGTCATCCTTAGTCCTATTCAGTGAGGTTTGACTACTGGCCTCAGGGCATTGTGCCTCAGGCAGAATTATTTTCTGATACTCATTCAGACTCGTCTCTAATAGCAAGTTTCCACAAATCACCCATGTAGTCCAAAGTTAATCCCTTCTTGATTTTTTTCACTTCAAAAGGTGAGAAAGCAGGAGGGAGGGGGAGGAGGGCAATGTAATTTTCTACAGCTCTGTTTGAAAAGGGTTTTGTGTACCTTTATAATTCTTTTGAAGCAATATTTTAAAAAATAACTGCCAGCCAAAGTGGCAATGCAGAAAAGTGCCATCTTGTTTAGGATTTGTACACACCAGTTTTTAACACAGTGTTCTTTTCACGAAGTACTACATACATTAATTTATATTTATAATATTGTCAATATTGTTGTAACCAAGCTTCTCCTTTCTAAACACTTCAGGAACAAGGCCTTGTATTTTTAGGTGATTTTCATAAACAGAATAATTTTCCTTTCACTAGTATCTTGCACTCGATACATGTAGCAATATTTAATATATTCTCTTCACAAGTATTTGTTAAGTGATTTAGTTAACGGCTGATAAATGTTTTGTACAAAATAGTTTCTGTACAGGGAAAAAAAATCTTTTAGATAAACATTATTTATTTTTACTGTTTTGTAAGTTAGACACTATAATGAAGCTCCTTTTTGCCAGAATTACTGGAAGTGCCTCTTGGTAAAATGTATTATACAGTAAATATATATTCAAAATTATTAGAAATACTTGTCACAAAATGAACAACGTGGATGTTGCAATGTGAAGACAAATGTACAACATAAATATAATTCTGTGGTATCCTGTATGCTGTGTTTCTTTTTCTTTTATTGAACAAATTTTCTTTCAGTACCCAGCTTTCAGTTTGAGTGCCAGACTGCAGATGACCTGTACCCTCCCTCTTCTAACTCTGATTCAAGCACAGTACAGCTGGTATATATTGAACTACGATTTTATCTGCTGGCCCTGCTTGGTATGTGTTTGTCACCTATGCTCACATTTATTGGTATCCAAATACCTGCAACTTTTACTGTCAGAATTCTGCACTTTATTTCAGACCACAAATAAATCCCAAGTTAAATGCTGTGTGACTCAACCAATCTGTGGAGGACCTCATTATAAATGTTCTTCTTTAATGATGACCAATATTTCAACATGTCTACTTTTCAATCCAGTTAATATGGTCCATACTGATTGAATGTGGTCCGTGTTACATGGCACTGTTCAGCCACAGTAATGCAGAGTGACTAATGCTTCCAGAGAAAATGAAATGTGTTACTTTAACAGTGTTTTCCTTATTATGACTGAGGTAATCTGTTAAAGTGGGACATAAGCAAGTGAAATCAATTTTATTGCAATTATATTGGTAAGTATACTGTCATTCTTCAGTGAAAGATTTTGCCAGTCCATTGTGTGGGCTAGGATTGACATGTAGCTTCTTTTTTTGCTTGCTGTTTATATTTTTTTTTTTTTTAAAAAGGGATCTTACAGTTGTCAAAAATGTTCCCCATTTTGTAAGTTTCATTACCTACTTTAATCAAAGATCTGGAGAGCTCTTCAGCCAACTCATTTGAAATGGCTGCATACAGATTACTTGGATCGACTGTGTATTCAAAAGCCTGTTTCTGTATAACTTAAAAATTAACACATTTCAAAATACAGAAAAGGATCAGCTGTGTATCTGTCTGTCAGTGTAGAAGTCCTACCCATTATTTGTCCTCTGTCTTTAATTCTGAATGGCAAAAAAGGTAAGGAAATTTGCAACAAGCAGTGAGTAGGAAGGTATTAGTTGGGGCTGTTGCCAGTACAAAAGTAAAATATGGTCATACCTATTCTAAGGGAACTGCTCGTAAGCCTGCAGCTGGTCTGTCCCAAACACATAATAACTCCATGTGATGGAATTACTTGATACAGAGATTTACAGCTGCCCACAAAGAAGGATACAACTGAAGTAGCAAGGAGAAACTCTTTTCCTTCAGTGCTCTTGCACAAAGAGTAGAGGCTACCAAGGTAAAGAATGCACTTGTCTTTGAAAATCACCAGGCTCTCTCTGGGGATCTTCAAACACCAAGAGGTTCCCATGGGAAGAGATGAGCAATAAAACACTGAGCAGAAGCAGTCTGCTAATGAGACCACACATGAGCACGCCTCTCCTGGGATTCTGCTAAAACATAAAGAAGGCCATAACACACAGTCAGCAGCAGCTCAATTAAATATTGCATTTTGCAGGTGTTCAAATTCCTCTCCATTGCCCAGGCAAATCCACTTGCCTAAAATCAAAATGTTTCACTAAAAATAGAAATCTCAGAGAACTTTTGTCACTCTGTTCAGCAATGCTTTCTTTAATGTTTCTTCAATTATCTCACAAAAATCCGGAGGTAAATCCACATTATCCCTCATGCCACCATGGACTCCCTGGATATTGTCAGTGATTCGCATAGGAGCAGGAAAGCAAACAACTCCAGCAGTCACATGCAGAACTTCCAGGTGCTACCCTGACTGATGGGGTCTGTAGCTCTGGGGTAGCCATCTCACACAGTCCAAGGGAGATTTTTGAACCACTCAACGCTGGGATCCCAAAAACCTGGCACCCTGAGATGGAAGCTGTCAAAGCCACTTACATTGTTGAACAGCTTCACAGCCCAGGCATGATGCTAACATTACATTAATTCATGAGCCATGAGAGAAAATGTGTAAGTCTAAAGTTTTACATAAGGTTTTGATTGCTTGTGTCATACCTAAGTCAAACTGCTACTTACTAAATAACCTGGGATAGCCATGGTTGTGGTTTGGAAGTCTGATACAGATAAAAGGTTGCTGCAACATCTGCTTGACTGCAGCCAGGAAATACAAAGCAGAAGGTTGCTGTTTGATCCGCACAATGGCTTCATTTACAGTGACTTTTGTTGTTGCTGTTGGTAAATTACTTCCCTTCACAGTCCTTTGCACATGGCAATTGTTTATTGCTGTGCTTGCCAAAGGCATCATATTCTACAAATTCAACACCACCTGTGTAATAAACTCTTCTGTTAAATTCTTTACACCTTCTCTTTCCATATTTCTAGCCAAAATCTTTGGGTTTAAACCTACTTCAAAGCACTTATCTGCATTACAGAAAGTGGTATGGGATTTTATTAAGATTAATGGTATTAATCCCTAGTGGCTGGAAAAATTCCAGTTTCTTTTATTACGTTTTTCTAGATTAAAATTCTCCCCAAAGCCCCAGTGGGTACAAATGTTTCCTGCCCTGAAAAGAGGTGTCATGTCACTGGAGTTCTCACTCATTCTTCTTGTTATACCTTCTCAGAGCTGGGATCTTTGCAAAGTATGGTGCTATATAAGTATACTCTTCTCTTGAAAATACTTTTTCTCTTGAGAATTCTAGTAAAAAGTTGTCTGGGTCCATAATTTGGGGTGTTTTTACTAATCATTCAGGAAGAAAGACCTAGCTCTTTTACCTGATAAGTTACCTTCTGTGGTAATGTATCTACATCTGTTGAACACACTTCTACATGTTACCTTGGGCACCTAGCATGGAGAACATACATAGAAAAGCTGATGCTCTTTTATGGTCAGGGAGCAGTAAACGCATTTAATGCAACTGCTGTTTGTGAAAATTCTTCTTCCTGAGGTCTCATGAAACGGGCTGAAAATCTAAATGTCGGGAATAATTTGATGAGTATCTCGGGGTTGTGAGACTTTGCAAAAGGTCCTGTAGATATTCTAATAACAAGCTAGCTTTTTGCTGTTCTTTTGTAAGAAAACTTCTTTGAGGCTAGACCTGGAAGGCCTTAGTTGGTCAAGGAAGTCCTGTGTCCTCATGTCTGAAATTTTCATGGCAATCCCTGAGTGGTTCTAACAGCCAGAGTGTATTATTTGTCTCTGATTCTTTAATGTGAAGTGAGTATGCAAGGTTTGTTCTGACAGTGGCTTTCCTACTCATTTATGTTCATAACAAATATGTTCTTAGCACTGGTAATGAAAAGGAAAATTAATGTTGAGAAATAATGAATCCATAGCAATAGAGTAGCATAGCTAAAGCAATTAAAATGATGTACATAGTGAAGCTGGATTGCTTCATTAGTTAACTGTAAATGTTTTCACTCTATTTGCTTGTCATTGATGCCAAATTACACATTTACTGAAGAATCACAGCAGAAATAATTCTTTAATAAATTATAAATGTTAAATAGTACAAAAACTTGAGTACTCAGAGATGTTTGAGAGCAATGGCTGCTTCCAAACCATCATGATTTCTAAGCTGCCTTTATTCAGGCAGCTGTACTTTCAGAGCCAACAGTGGCATGATGCCTTGAGCTTCCTGTTCTCTCCAGATGTCTCCAAGAGATCTGGATCTGTTTGTGTTTTTCGTCACCTCTGCACAAATTTCCTTTGCAAAGGAAAAAGTTTCATGCTTCTAAATGCTGGTTTGAGATTTTAGAAGGTTAGCATTTGCTCATGAAATATGCTTTAAGAAGAAGCAGTTGGTTCCCTGGAGCTATGCCTCTGAGATCTGTTGTTGTTGGATAGTCGAAAGACTGACCCACAAGCCAGCTGTGTTGGTAGTATATTGATACATCTATGAACCAAGATTACTCTTGTCACAGCTATTCACTCTGGCTAGACTAAGGTTTGTAAATGTAATTAATTTAACCCTGTGCTTTAGAAATGAAGGTGGTCTGGCTTCTAATTTCCTGTAACTAATACAAAGTAGGAATGCAAAGAAAATACACCTTGAGGAGCAAGCTTTAGTCTGATTGTATGTCCTGTAGCTGCTTTATAGAATAAGTGTATATATAATTTCTTTCAGGACTATGGGAAAGCAAAATCTTTCTTGTCTGACTGATTGTCTAGCAAACTTATAGTGAGTTTTGTGTCATTGTGCTTGGGAAGTGGGAGGCACTGAAAAGTGACACACAAGAGACATCACATTGTGTGTTGGAATTGGTAGTGATTTTTTTCTTGTTAGTGAATTGCAGTAGGTGATGTACTGCATCACCTTTCCATGCAATATCCATGGCCTGGGAGGCCTGAGAGACTCATAAATTCCTATCTAGATGAGGCTTTCTTCTCTGTTAAATGAATTCACTGAGTTTTAGTGAGGATTATTCATGTACTCTGAGCATCTGGAAAAAGTACTGTAGAGGACTTTATAGTATTTCTGAGGAACTGTTATATTTAGCTCATAAGGGAATGGTTGATGCTCTTCTGGAAGGTGTAAGGAAACTTTCCATAATGGAAAATACCTCCCCCAGCGTGGTTTTGATGAAGTTTCGGTTAAGATATTATCTACATTACACCTATAAAGAAGTCAGGGAAGGCTCTATAAAGAAACTCCAGTAAAAGCCCAACTGTGACAGAAAGCTGATGCTGAGGTTTTACAATGAACCAAAAATAGAGGAAAAATGAGAAGATTGCACTAAATCTTGCTGGCCTCATTTTTCAAAGTGTTGCTTTATCTTAAACTACATTAAACCATTCTTTAGGTATTCCTCTGTAAGGGTAAAGGACCATGTCCTGGTGTTCATCGATATGATTTACAGCATAATGGAGTCTTGGAGGATTATGTGAAAGGGATTTGTATAAAGAATTTATGATTCTGAACATAAGCCTCACCTACGTTTAGGGATAGTGTGATGAAGACTGCCAGTGGCAGAATAACTGGTGTCTCCGTCAGAAATCATTGAAGGTGACAAGGTCAGCAACGAAGATTAAAGGTCAGCCAAAACTAATACAGAACCTGTATTGTATAAAATCAGTTTTTCCTAATAATTGAAGGAAACAGGCTGGAAGCTGTTTTCTGAAAGAACTCATAATCACTAATTCTCCTAATCACTAATTCCTGAGGACTACTAGGCACCCTGATATCTCTTAGAAAAGGAGAAAAGAGATTTCCAAGTTTCCAAACCCCCCAAATAAGGATATAAGACACATTAAAGTACAAAATGTGAATTACGTGCAGTGTAATAAAATTCCAGCCGCATTAGGAACCCAAAATGGAGATATAATGAAGGAACGGATAAAAAACTGTATTCAATCTGGGGAACTAAGAGCCTGCTCCAAGGCACCGTGTTTGGCACAGCATTGTTTTGAGTGTCAGTGAGGTTTTAGCTACCATGGGAACATACTCTACTGCAGAGGGTAGGAGAGAGCAAGAAGGGGAAAGAAAAAATGTACAGTTTTAATACCTTCTCTGTTTGTATAATTAAAGCTCACAGGTTAGCACAATATACAGGATTTATAGCATCTCTCAGCTCAAGCAGCTGCACCAGGAACTGGTCATGTTCTTTACTGTTTCACAGACTTGCAAATAAATGCTGTTTCAGTAAACACAATGAGGGAATGCAGCTTGCAAATTTTTCCTTTCAACGTGGCACATAACTTGACTGACACCCCTGTACAGTTCTATCCTCTCCTTTAATGGGTCTTTTCTTTCTTTTTTGCTCTCATGTTGATGTGGACTGTGCCCTAGGGAGCAGGGTATACTGGGCATACTAGGAGGGAGCAGGATATGGATGGGAAAGTTTTGTGAATCACCTGTTCACCCTACATACTATCTTCTCACATCCACCCTCCCTTTCTTTCATTTCTTTTCGTTCCTTTCTGTCTTTCTTTCTTTCTGTCTTTCTTTCTGTCTGTCTTTCTGTCTGTCTGTCTTTCTTTCTTATCCATTCCCCCTTGAAATCTTTCATTTCCTGGGAATGAGTAATTAAGAAGATCAGGATTATTTCTTTTTTCCTCTCCACAAAGCTTTGTCACGTGCCCCATCAAATGCAGCAATTTATAAAGAAAAATAACCCCTGGAGGGTTTAGATGCTCTTCAGGATTTCCAGCTAAGGCACCCAGCGTCTTTGCTTTCCCTGTGTGCCCAGTGTCCTGAAGTTGATAGGAGGGGAGAAAGGAAGAAAAAAGTGAGGAGGTGAGGGAGGAGGATGGGGGGGGGAGAAGAATACCAAGTGCTCAGGGAAAACGAGACAAAACAAGTTCCCCCACCCTTACGCCTTTCCTTTTCTCTACCTCCAGTATAAGATGTGCCATCCCTAGAGAGGGTAATTTCTAGGAGGTGGTTTTCCCCTCCAATTTTTTCTGCTTTTAAGCTGGGACTAGTGCCTATGCATGCATGTATGGGTAGGCATAAGTGATAGAGGGAGCTTACCTACAAAAACTGGTAGGCAGCATCTCTGGGGATTTCTGCTGGCAGGTAAGATTTGGCTTTTCTTCTTCTCTTTGTTGAGTCACCTTTCAGAGAGGATGTCCTTTAGTTGGGTTCACGGGTAAACAGCCTCTTTACTGGTCTCCTGTGTCCACCTGTTTTAGCAAGTGTAGCTCCTATGCCTGCAGGCTGACACACAGTGAAAGCATGTCTAAGGAGGCTTACTGCAAAGTGGAGGAGATTCCAGTGGTGGGGGAAGAACTTTTTTTCATTGCCTGGAGTTTGAATGAGTGGATGGGCACTTCAGGAACTGCCTGTTGGTGTCTTAGCTCGCTGAGTGCATGCTCAGGGACAGGATCATCCCTGAACCTGACCGTCAGGCACAGCCCCACTTGCAGCCATTGGGAGGGTGAGTGCCGCTGCCACCCAAGTTGTCTCATGGATGAGTTATCAGGTGTGCTTCTGGTGGGAGAGGAAGCAGAGCCACCAGAGAAGGCTCCCACAACCCCAGCCAGCTGGAGACAGGAAAAAAAGGAGGGGTCAGAGCCCTAGATGTGAGCCCCAGTGACAGGGAGGGAGGAGGTGTGAGCATGTCCAGCAACTGTCCTTCAGGCAGAGTATCACCGACCTGGACTTAGTCAGGTGTTGCAGGTGAGATGAAGCACAACTGGAGTGCTGCAATGGATGGCTACAAGCTCTTCAGAAGGGATAGGCAAGGCAGGAGAGGTGGTGGAATAGCCCTGTATGTTAGGGAGTGTTTTGTTTGTCTAGAGCATGTGGAAGACAATTTCTTGGCACAGCTGCTGAGAAACCTAAGGAAGGCTCAGTGCTAGATCTGCTGTTCATAACCAGAGGACCTGGGGTGATGTGATGGTTGGAGGCCATCTTTAGCACAGCAACCATGAAATGATAGGGCTTTTGATTCTTGCAGAAGTCAGGATGGGGGATCAGCAGAACTGCTA